>CAUYLG010060364.1:0-136647 GCA_963573385.1 Cacajao melanocephalus | reverse complement strand
GCTGGGACTCTGAGACCCGTTCCTTCTTTATCAAACCTCCCTCTCCCGCAGCGGGAGGCTGGGACAGCGGGCAGCGTCCTCCTTGCGGGGCTGACGTGGAGGATGGTGACGACGACGCTGAGCTCACTGTGTGGCCAGCATGGATCTTAGCAGAGCCGGACACCTGGGTGTGAGCCTGGCTCTCCATCTCCCTGCCAAGCACCCTGGGAAAGCTACCCAGCCTTCTGTGCCTCAGTTTCCTGCTCTGTAGAATGGGAATCACAACAATGGTGCTGTCCCATTAGGGTGAGGCTGCTGGAGTGGCCCCAGCACTCAGCGCTGTGACTTACTGTGTCTCTCGCTCGAGTCCTGCACAGATGCGTCTGACAGTCAGAGGCTCCCTCCATGCCCAGAAGCCCTGCAGTCAGACTGCAAGGATCTCGAGATTCTTAATTTTGTTTCGGGCTTTGTGAGTGAAGTTCAATGGGGCTTGCCCTGGAGGTTTGGAACCCTGGGTCTCTCAGTTCCCCCTCCTTACCCACTAGGCGCTGAGACCCCACCCCTGTCCAGTCTCATGCAGTGACCAGGCTAATTGAAGGAGGCCACATCCCACCCTCCATCCCTGGCAGGGGTCTGGGTCGGGCACTAGGAGGGCTGGAGTTGGCGTGTGCCATGTGGTGGCAGAGGGTCCATCCGTGTCCCCCACTGGGGGCTAGGGCTAGTCCCTGCATCTCTCCTGAGGACACCTGCGTGGATTCCCGCCTATTAAGTGGCCAGCACTGGGCTAGGTCTGCTGTTGCCTCGTTTCATGCTCACCCTCCAGGGGCACAGATGCACCTGCGTGACACCAGGGACACCGGGGCTCTGTCCCAGGCTCTCCAGACTCAAAAGCCCATGCATCAGCCTCCAGGAGACCCTGCCTCTGAGTCCAGGAGGGACCCCCAGACCCCGAGGGTCCAGCAACCAGGGGATCCCACAGAGCTGGGTCAGTTGCCCCAGACCCCTTCATGGTCCTACCACTCCAGGCCTCAGGAGGGAACGGGCACCATGGAAAGACTGCTAACACCTGGCATGTCCCCTGCCTGCCCCTGGAGAGGGCCCGGCCGGGGTTTAGCACCCGGACTGAGCAGGGAAACCTCTCCTTGCAGGAAGCCTCCGCTCTACGGTTTGAATGTTCATCCCCTCGAAGACTCACAGGAAAATTTAGTTCCATCCTCTCGATGTTAAGAATTTGGAGCCTTTAAGAAGTGATTAGGTCCTGGGGCTGTACCCTCATAAATGAATGCATGTCGTCATTGTGGGAGTGGGTTAGTTATGGTGGGAGTGGGTTAGTTATGGTGGGAGTTAGTTAGTTGTGGTGGGAGTGAGTTGTGTTTGGAGTGGGTTAGTTGTGGAGGGAGTGAGTTAATTGTGGTGGGAGTGGGTTAGTTATGGAAGTGGGTTACTTATGGCAGGAGTGGGTTAGTTATGCTGGGAGTGGGTTCGTTATGGCGGGAGTGGGTTGTTCTGAGTTGAGCCCAGCCCCCCTGCTTTCTCTTCTCACTGCACTCACTCACCCTCTTGTTTTCCACCCTCACCACCAGGATGACCACGACAAAGGCCAGTGCCCGTGGAGTTTCCAGCCTCCAGATACAGGAGCAGAAGACATTTTTTGTCCTTATAAATTACTGAGTCTGTGATATTCTGTTACAGCCACAGCAAACAACGAAGACCCTCCATTTCTACCAATAGGCATTCGATACAGCAGTCATCCTGAAAATTCACGGAGGAAGTCTGCTCCAAACCCAATTTTCTGCTCCATAACACCTGCCTTTGGAGAATCTCACATAAATAAGGAATGACATGCAGATGTGGAAAGACAGGAGGCTCTGACCGTGTCATTCCAAATGGAGAGGGTGATAAACGCCCATTAGAATTCAAATAAAATATAAACTTCGGCAAAAGGAAAAATGTGATGTGACCCTGCAACCTCAGCTAAACGTGGTAGAAATTACCCTTTAGAGAAACGGAACAAAGGGGAATTAAAAAGTCACCTTCCTGAATTTGCATGTATGTTATAATTCATTTCCAGACCTGAAAGTTGTACTGAGATTTCAGCTGCTGAATTATACACCTTGATTCTTGCATACAGAGGACTCAAAAAATTTCCCCCAGAGGCCTAAATAACGATGTTCAGCCTGACTTTTCCTTCGACGCACAGAAGAGGATGGGCCACCCTTTCTGGAACTCTACCCTCAGGACATGCAGTGAAAGTCACAGATGAAGAACCTGGCTGGATAGCCAAGCGCATCAGAAAGTGCAATTATGCCTCGGTGGTGCAGCCGCGGGAACGACAGCGCCGGACAGTCGACAGCACCGCTCCCTCTGAGCACACGCCCACGGTGACCATTCTCGCCATCTTCACTGGGGAGCGGGATCAAGGTTCTGCCTGGCGACTCCAAGGAGCACAGGATGGAAAGGGGGAACAGTCACTTCACAGGGGAGAAACCCGGCAGCCAGGCTTCAGCCAGGAATCAAGGTCCACGTCAGCCTTGATGTCTGGTCCATAACGGGCCCCCAATATGGCGTGAGAGACACCCCCTTACCTCTGGACGCCCCAGGCTCATCAGGAGCAAGGCACCGGACAAATCCCAATGGAGCAACTGTGCACAGGATGCCTGGCCAGTCCTCCTCAAAACTGTCAAGGTCATCAAAGCCAGGTGAGTCTGAGAAATGGTCACAGCCACCAGCAGCCCAGGGAGACACGACTAAAGGTCACAGGGGATCCCAGAGGGGAGCCTGGGATGAAAAAAGGACGTTGGGGAAGCTAATAAAGCATGACCGAAACGTGGGTGTGGGTTCACAGTGATGCATCCGTAACTGTGACGAATGTCCTTGACAATGGAAGAGGTTAGTGATGGGGACATGGGATGGGGGCTGGGAAGACTCTGTACAGTCTTCACAACTCCTCAGAAAACCTAAAACTGGGGCCGGGCACAGTGCCTCATGCCTGTAATCTCAGCCCTTTGGAAGGCTAAGGTGGGTGGATCACGAGGTCAGGAGTTCAAGACCAGCCTGGCCAATATGGTGAAACCCCATCTCTATTAAAAATACAAAAATTAGCCAGGTGTGGTGGTGCTCACCTGTAGTCCCAGCTACTCAGGAGGCTGAGGCAGAAGAACTTCTTGAACCCGGGAGGTGGAGGTTGCAGTGAGCTGAGATCACACCACTGCACTCCAGCCTGGGCGACAGAGCGAGACTCCATCTCAAAAAAAAAAACAAAAAAAAAAATGAAAACCATGCTAAACTAGGAAAAGTTTACTTTAAAATGTAGGAAATGGTAGGTGCTGAGGTTGCAGAATCAGAGATGAAGAGCTGTAACCCCCCACAACTCTGTTTCCCAGCTATTGGATGTTTTACGAAAGAGGATGCAGGGGCAGGTAGGGCTACCGTTTCCCACCACGGCCAAAACACTTTCACCCCAGGACAACGTCTGTGTGCACTGGGCTCTATGATCTTTCCATTTTTTTTAGTTTTTTGCTTTTATGTACCCAAGGTAAGAGATGCCTGTGGTTTAAAAGTGTGGAGTATAAAACACACAGAGGGGAGGAAAAGAAGTTTCTTCTTTGTTATTTTGGCCACAATGTCTCCGCGTTAGCCCTCTACAGGCAGCTGTGGCCACCTGCTCCAAAAGGTCTTTCCAAAGATAGTCTCCGCCAGGCGTGGTGGCACTCACCACAATCCCTGCATCTTGGAAGGCCAAGCTAGGAGAATCACTTGAGCCCGGGAGGTCAAGGCTGCAGTGAGTCATGATCATACCACTGCACTCTAGCCTGGGAGACAGAGCTAGACTCTATCTCAAAGCAATAATAAAAAACTCAAAGATAGTCTGTACAGGAACAAGTGCACACACATGCAGACATACAGACCTGCATATGCGCACACACACGCAAACATATAGACCTGCATATGCACACACACGCACACACAAACGCACACACACACAAGGTAGCACACTGTTTTATATAACTCCATTCTAAGTTGGGACCTTTACAGAACCCTCATTATATTTAATGGCTTCAGCCTGTGCCACCGTATAGGGGCATTGTAATTTATTTAAGTGATTCGCTATGAACAGACATTTATCTTAGTCTTTTGTTACAAATCGCACTGTGATGAATATCTTTGTTCAGACGTCCTTGCGCACATTACAGCATTATTTTTAATGCCTGCTTGATATGCGACAAGAGTGATGTACAGTAACTCATATGATGCATCCTCTATTTTAAACGTCTAGACGTCTCCAGTGTTTTCCACCATTATCAACAACGCTGTTGCAGTATAAATCTCCACACACACCTCTGATTGCTTTTCTTGGATGAATTTCCAGAAGGAAGTGCTGGGTGGAAACATTTCCAGTTTAACTTGAAGGCCGCTCCCAGCCCCTTTTCCGAGAGCCGAGTCGGGCTGTGCGCGGGGAGCGGGCAGGCGCCTGCGCAGGAGGAGTCCTTCGACAGCGGGGAGCTGCAAGCCACCTCCCCAGGGTCGGGACCCTCCTGGTTCTCCTCTCACAGCCCAGTTGGGCCCCGTTTGGGGTCATTTCCCTCGCTTTTCAGGGTGGTGCCAGACTCCAGGGTTCCTAGAACTTTGGCTGTTGTCAAGGAGGAAATGTCCGCCGAGGCTTCTTTAAAGAGCGCCCCCGCCCGGCTGGGAGGCGCAGCGACGCCCCTGACCGCCGCCGAGGAGGGCGAACCAGCTTTTGCATCACTAAGGATCGGCCTGCAGTGAGTTGGACCCAAGACTTGCCACTCAGGCCCTCGTGAGTCTCCACCAGCTCAGGAGTGTGGGAAGCAGGCTGCCTTCAGGAGTCCACCCATGGCTTTCATCTCCGCCTGCCCTGCGGCACACACTGGATCTCAGCTCCCCCAGGCTTGGCAGCTGAATTCCAGGGTCTGTGACCTGCTGTGGAGTGGGGAGGGGGAGAGGAGGCCACCAGATTCCTGACGTCACCTGCCCATCCAGGACAGGAAAGACATCATCGTGCAAGGGGCCTCATGAGGCGCTGGAGTGGGCCTGCCAGCTTGCAGTGTCAGCTGTAGATCTCCAGGAACGGACAAGCTGGTGTCCAGTGCTGCCATTGTCAGAACTGCATCAGAGAAACTTACTACTGAGTAAATTCTATTAAAGCAAGGGTAATACTCACAACCCCTCAGTTCCCGGTCATTTCACTGCTGTTGTGGTTATCTGTTGGGCCTGTGGTGGTGTCGCCTCACGTAGAGACACCAGCATCTCCCCCAGCTCTGCACTCATTGGCATCAGAGTGCAGTGGGAAGTCAGCCCTGGGCAGCGTTTACACCACACCAATTGCGAATGCCACCCGTCCAGGCTGCTCTCTTTAATCTACCTGCAGAGCTGGCTGTTAAACAGCTGCCCATGCCCACCAAGCCTCCGTCATCCTTTGGGGTGGGAGCTCTGCAGGGTCAACAGAGTCCACAGCCTGCACAAGGGAACCTGCAAACAGAGCCTGCTCACACACAGTGACTGCTCACACACAGAGACTGCACACGCAGACTGCACACACACAGACTGCACACACAGAGACTACACACACACACAGGCTGCACACACAGAGTGCTCACACATGCAGAGACTGCACACACACAAACTACACACACACACAGGCTGCACACACAGACTGCACACACACAGTGCTCACATATGCAGAGACTGCACACACACAAACTACACACACACACAGGCTGCACACACACAGACTACACACACAGGCTACACAGAGACTGCACACACACAAAGACTGCACACACACACACAGACTACACACACACACAGACTACACACACACACACACACAGACTACACACACACAGAGACTGCACACACAGAGACTACACACACACACACAGACTGCACACATACACAGACTGCACACACAGAGACCATACACACACACAGGCTGCACATACAGACTGCACACACAGAGTGCTCACACACACACAGAGACTGCACACACAAACTACACACACACAGGCTGCACACACACACAGAGACTACACACACAGGCTACACACACAGACTACACACACAGACTACACACACACAGACTACACACACAGAGACTACACACACAGACTACACACAGAGAGACTACACACACACAGAGACCACACACACAGAGACCACACACACAGAGACCACACACACAGAGACTACACACACAAACACAGAGACTACACACACACACACAGACTACACACAGAGAGACTACACACACACACACTGAGACTACACACACAGACTACACACACAGAGACTACACACACACAGAGACTACGCAGACACAGAGACTATGCACACACAGAGACTACACACACAGAGACTACACACATAGAGACTACACACACAGACTACACACACAGAGACTACACGCACTCACAGAGACTACACACACACAGAGACTACACACACACAGAGACTACACACACAGAGACGACGCACACACAGAGACTACACACACACACAGAGACTACACACACACAGACTACACATACACAGAGACTACACGCACACACAGAGACTACACACAGAGACTACACACACACACAGACTACACACACAGAGACTACACACACACACAGAGACTACACACACACAGAGACTACACACACAGACTACACACAGACTACACACACACGGAGACTACACACACAGAGACTACACACAGAGACTACACACACACAGAGACTACACACACACACAGAGACTACACACACAGAGACTACACACACACAGAGACTACACACACACAGACTACACACACACAGAGACCACACACAGAGAGACTACACACACAGACTACACACACAGAGACTACACACAGACTACACACACAGAGACTACACACACACAGAGACTACACACACACAGAGACTACACACACACAGAGACTACACATGCACACAGAGGCTGCACACACAGAGACTGCACACACAGAGGCTGCACACACACAGACAGCACACACACTAAATGCCCCACACCAACTCCACAAGTCACCAGGGTGCCTGCACTCACACCAGTGATGATACGTGTGCATACGTTAAATCCCCCAGTACAGAGGGAATGCTTTTGCAATGGCATCGGCCACAGAGCAGCTGCTACACACATCGGCTCCCTCTTCCCGCAGTCCCCACTGCCTAACCCTGGTGTCCCTCCCTGGCCCTCACCCCTTCCCTGGTCCTGCTTTCCACCTCTTCTTACCCTTTCTTGTTTCACTAGCCCAAACACAATAACGTTAGCCGCACTGATTAGCAGTAGGGTCCCTGGGTGTGGCCCCCACGAGTGAATAGGCCTAGTGACAAAAATCTGGGCCGAATGGGAACACTTCTGTGGAAAAGTTTGGCATATCTCCTCCAGCAGGACATTTGCCCACCCTCCAACCCATCAGTCCCACCTGTGACATATACCAGTGCAAAAATGTGTGAATCGTGCACCAAAAGACATGCACACGGCTGGGTGGGTGGCTCACGCCTGTAATCCCAGCACTTCAGGAGGCCAAGGCGGGTGGATCACCTGAGGTCAAGAGTTCAAGACCAGCCTGGCCAACATGACGAAAACTTGTCTTTACTAAAAATACAAAAAATTAGCCAGACATGATGGCAGGAGCCTGTAATCCCAGCTACTCAGGAGGCTGAGGCAGGAGAATTGCTTGAACCCAGAAGGCGGAGGCTGAAGTGAGCCAAGATCGTGCCACTGCGCTCCAACCTAGGCACCAAGAGCAAAACTCCATCTCAAAAAAACAAGACGTGCACACCTGCTCACAACAGTGCTATTTACAATTGCCCTAAAGTAAAATTACTCAAATGCCCACAGCTAAATAGACAGTGGTACTATTGTAACGGGCCATTATTCAGCAATGAGAGTGAATAAGCTAGAAATAACTGTCGACCCAAAAGGAAACTGAGGCAAAATTAATACAAGCAGAGTTTATTTGGGCTAAGGTTGAGGATTGATAAAAGTCAGGGTAATAGTTACCTTTAAGAAAAAAATAAATCAGCATATCAGGATAAAGGAAAAGTCCATACTTTTTTGTTGTTTTTGTTGTTTGTTTTTGAGAGGGCATCTTGCTCTGTCGCCCAGGCTGGAGCACAGTGGTATAATCTCAGCTCACTGCAACCTCCACCTTCCAGGTTCAAGCAATTCTCCTGCTTCAGCCTCTTGAGTAGCTGGCATTACAGGTGTGCACCACCACACCCGGTTAATGTTTTGTATTTTTAGCAAAGATGGGGTTTCGCCATGTTGCCCAGGCTGGTCTTGAACTCCCGATCTCAGGTGATCTGCCCACCCCAGCCTCCCAAAATGCTGGGATTATAGGTATGAGCCTCTGCACCCAGCCAAAAGTCCATAACTTTTAAATAGGTAAAAGATTTTGATAGACATTTCGCCGCAGAATATATCCTGATGGCTAATGACCATAGGACAAGATGCCCAATGTTATCAGTCACTAGAGAAATGCAAACTAAAACCGCAGTGAGACACACAGCCACTAGAACGGCTGCAGACAGAACCATAGCCCTTGCCAAGTGGTAGCGGGCATGTCACATGTCACGGCCACCTGGAAAACAGTATGGCAGTGCCTCGGAAACTCCAGTGTGGAGCCGCCCTATACATTAATTTCCCACTGCTGCTGCAACACACAGAAAACAGCACAACTTTACCTTCGTCCCACTCTGAAGAAGGTCAGAAGTCCAAAATGAGTCTTCGAGGAGTTGAAACCCAGGTGCCGCCCGGGCTGGTTCCATCCAGCTCTAGAGCAGGGGTCCCCAACCCCAGACCGCAGACTGGTCCCAGGCCTGTTAGGAACCAGGCCGCACAGCTGTAGGTGAGCAGTGGGCAAGTGACACTTCCTCTGTATTTACAGGCACTCCATGTCAATCACATTACCACCTGAGCTCTGCCTCCTGTCGGATCAGCGGAATTAGATTATCACAGGAGGCCGGGTGCGGTGGCTCACACCTGTAATCCCAGCACTTTGAGAGGCCAAGGCAGGTGATCACCTGAGGTCAGGAATTCAAGACCAGCCTGGCTAACATGGTGAAACCCCGTCCCTACTAAAAATACAAAAATTAGCCAGGCATGGTGGTGCATGCCTATAATCCCAGCTACTCAGGAGGCTGAGGCAGGAGAATCGCTGGGACCCAAAGGCAGAGGTTGCAATGAGCCGAGATCGCACCACTGCACTCCAGCCTGGGTGACAGAGTGAGACTCTCTCAAAAAAAAAAAAAGATTCTCACAGGAGCATGAACCGTATTGCAAACTGTGCATGCGAGGGATCCAGGTTGTGCACTCCTTATGAGAATCTCATGGCTGATGATCTGTCACTGTCTCCCATCACTCCCAGAGGGGACAGTCTAGTTGCAGGAAAACAAGCTCAGGGCTCCCACTGATTCTACATGATGGTGAGTTGTAGAATTATTTCATTCTATAGTATAATACAATAATAGAAATAAAGTGCACAATAAATGTCACGCACTTGAGTCATCCCCAAAACATCCCCACCCCCATCTGTGGAAGAAAAGCCTTCCATAAAACCAGTTCCTGGCCGGGCACGGTGGCTCACACCTGTAATCCTAGCACTTTGGGAGGCCGAGGTGGGTGGATCACCTGAGGTCAAGAGTTCAAGACCAGCCTGGCCATCATGGTGAAACCCCATCTTAAAAAAAAAAAAATTAAAAAATTAAAAAAAACAGTTCCTGGTGCCAAAAAGGTTGGGGACCACTGGTCTAGGGGAGAGTCCATTCTTGCCTCTTCCAGCTTCCAGAGGCCACCCCACATCACTCCAACCTCTGCTTCTGTATTCACGTGACTGTCTCCCGACATAGACACTCCTGCCTCCCTCTCACAGGCACTCATGTGGTTATGGATGCACACGGACAATCCAGAATCATCTCCCCATCCCAAGACCTCAGCCACATCTGCAAGGACTGTTTAGCCACGTAAGATCACATTCAGAGTGGATGTACGCATTCTGGTTCACTAACGAGTGTAACAAGGAAAAATAAAATGAGAGTTCAAGACAGCGGAAGACAAAAGACAGTCCATGATCAATTACTGACAGGTTGTACAAAGAGAGCCACGCTCCTCTTCTCAGTCCCACAGAGCACATCAGGCTCAAACGTATCCGATCCCAAATGTATCATAATGACTCAACCGAGATTGAATAGCTCATGAGCGGTGCTGCTGAGTTAAACGGGACCGTCATGCCAGTTAGTGAGAGAAAAGAGGGCCGGGGAGAACGTGGTGAGGAGTGAAAGAGATGCAGGTGCTTTTTTAAATGGTGAACTTGTGCAGTCGGTAAGGGAAGGAGTGAGAACAGAGCCTCTGGCACAACCTGGCAGAGTTATATGCATCAAGGTCCGTCGATTGATCTACCCAGGGTACTGTTATCAGGAGTAAAAAATGCCAGTTATACATCTGAGTTAAGCCTTGGCCCAAGTGGGAAAGAAATATAAAGCTGTTTTCAAAAAGGCTTCATCATAACTGTTTACAAGCTTTCACTCTGAACACTGGATTTCAAGGAAACTTAGAAGAAATGCTAGTGAAGAAATATATTAGCTATGAAACAGCCAAGGAAAATGGGCAAACTGGACATTGTGTGCCTCTTTTGTCATCGCGAAAGCAATAATCCCAAAAACCTTAAATACAAAGGTTTTGGGGTTTACTGTGGGACTTGATATCCACAGAGGAACGAGCCCTGCAGGCCGCTTTGCTATCAGCTGTGACATGATTCCAAACACATCACGTGCTACGTGAGTGGCACATGCTTTGCTGTGATGACGAAATGGAGAATAAGCCCCAAGAAGACCTTACATCGCACCTTGTCAGACCATCTATGTGACTACTGGACCCCAAAATCCATATAAATCCGTAATTCCAAAGACACATTAACAGCTAAGGCTGTGGCAGGGCTACTCTGACAGCCTCTGACCTGTTCTTTGAAGCCGCGTCCACAAGCGACACCACTCACTAGTGTCGAGGGACGTGGTGTGTCGTCACCACACACCCCTGCTGTGTTGGTCAAACTGTCTCTCCCAAGAACTTCTCATAGAAAGGCACGCCTCAAACCTGAGTGAAACACTACGTCCCCAGCAGCCTGCTTCCACCCTGAAGCAACTGGCCTTTAATAACTGAACCCTCAACAAAATGCAGCCCATCTGTTGAGTGTATTCCCTGAGAGATTTGTTCTCATCATCCTCCCCATCTCTGAGCATTGTGAAAAAAGGAGTCTCTTTGTATGGCAATTAAACCATGTTATTTGTGAAATCACACTTTGATCATGGCCTTCTTCCAACCATACAAAACACATGCATATATGGGTCAGCAAGATAGCTGACTAGGAGCCCCTCATGCTTGCCCCTCACAGAGAGAGAGAGAGAGAGAGAGAGAGAGAGAGGGAGAGAGAGCGCATCAGAACAACGAACACACAGCGACACTGGAATAAAAGTAGCTAAGAGAGAGCAGTGGAGTGCATC
Organism: Cacajao melanocephalus; assembly: GCA_963573385.1. Taxonomy (NCBI): domain Eukaryota; kingdom Metazoa; phylum Chordata; class Mammalia; order Primates; family Pitheciidae; genus Cacajao; species Cacajao melanocephalus. Next base: position 125,143 of record CAUYLG010060364.1, on the reverse strand, counting down.
AGAGAAGTAATAGCAATGCTGGTGAGCACAGAAACTCAGGATGGCCACATCGGGAAGAAAATGCTGGCCCTCCACCACCCCATCCCCCAACTGGGACCAGCTGGAACCCATGAGGAGCCTCTCTCTGTGGTGAGGAAGAAAGCAAGAGGACCCAGCAGCCCCCACCACCACCAGGGACACCCACAGCCCTCACCACTGGGGTCCCCTGTAGTCCTCACGGGCCCTCAGCTCAGCAGAAGGAGCTGCCTGGAGTCCACATGGCTGTGCTCCCATAGAGAAGGATTCTGGATTTTTTGGTAGAGATGAGGATTCATCATGTTGCCCAGGCTGGTTTTGAACTCCTGGACTCAAGTGATCTGCCTGCCTCAGCCTCCCAAAGTGTTAGGATTACAGGCATGAGCCTGGCCTCTTGCCCAGCCTCTTGAGGTTTTTAGAACTCTTTCTGCCTTTGACTTTTGACATTTTGACTATAATTTGCCTCGTGGAAGACCTTTCTGGGTTGAATCTATTTGGGAAACTTCAAGCTTCCTGGATCTGGATGTTTATATCTCTTTCCAGATTTGGGAACCTTTCAGCTATTATTTCATTAAATAGGTTTTCTATGTCTTTTCTCTTCCCTTCCCCCTTGGAATACCCATAATGCAAACTTTGTGTGTGTGTGCACTTGATAGTGTCCCATGTCTTACAGACTTTTAAATTTTTTTTCATTCTTTATTTTTCTCTGACTAGATAATTTCAAATGACCTATTTTAATTTTCAGAAATTCTTTCTCCTGCTTGATCAGGTCTGTTGTTGAAGCTCTATTGTGTGTTTATTTTATTCATTGGAGTCATCAGCTGCTGGATTTTTGTTTGTTCGTTTGTTTGTTTTCCTATGATTTCTATTGCTTTCTTGAATTTCTTGTTCATATCCTGAATTGTTTTCCTGATTTTGGTGGATTGTCCACCTGTATTTTCTTCTGTATTGTTGAGTTTCCTTCAGATCATTATTTTGAATTCCTTTTCTAGCAATTTGTTGATTTTCTTTTCATTTGGGTTGCTACTAGAGAGTTAATTATCCTGATTTGATCATTACACATTGAATACATGCAATGAAAATATCACAATGTACCCATAAATATGTACCTGATGTGTCAATTTAAAATAATTTTACAAAACACACACTTGCATGAAAACAATTTTAGAAAACACACACTTGCATGTTTATTCTTAGGTTTTTACAGTTCTTCAATCTTATTTTATTTATTTATTTATGTATTTTAGACAGAGTCTTGTTCTGTCACCAGGCTGGAGTACAATGGCGCAATCTCAGCTCACCACAACCTCCAACTCCCTGGTTCAGGCGATTCTGCTGCCTCAGCCTCTCAAGTAGCTGAGATTACAGGCACATGCCACCACGTCCAGCTAATTTTTTTTCTTTTTTTTTCTTTTTTTTTCTTTTTTTTTTTCTTTCAGTACAGACAGAGTTTCATCATGTTGGCCAGGATGGTCTCAATCTCCTGACCTCGTGATCTGCCAGCCTCAGCCTCCCAAATTGCTGGAATTACAGGTGTAAGCCACTGCACCCAGCCTATTTACTTATTTTTTTTTTGAGACAAGGTCTTGATAGGGTCTTGCTTTGTCGCCCAGGCCGGAGTGCAGTGGCACAATCACAGCTCACTACAGCCTCAACCTTCCAGTCTCAAGCCATCCTGCGTTTTGCCTTTTGACCTATAGACTAATTTTATTGCATCTTAATGTGAAGTCTCTACCCTGAAGTAAACTTGGGACCATGTAAATGTTCACTTACTCCACATCCTTGCAAGCCCCTTTCACAAATATTCATAGCTCCTTTTATAACCTGTTAAATATGTATGTTTAGCCGACCTGTTTAGCATAAAACTCCTGTCCCACCCTTCTTCCTTCAAAGTGCCTGCTTTCTACCTCAGAGAGTCTGCTTCCCAGTCTGCACGTTGCAACCCTTCTCAGAAATAAAGTTCTCCTTTCCAAATTTAAGATCTTGTGATCTTTACTTTGATATGAGAGGTTTCCCTGGCCCTTTTTCAGTCCCTCCCTGAAAGACTGAATGGTTACATCCTTGATATCTTTCTCAGGTGCCTCCCATTTGGCCTCAGCCATCCATTTACAAGTATCACCAGTCTCAGTATCATATAATAAATTGGGAACGATCAGGAATCCTAGATCATATACCCTCTGAGAATTTTTTACCTCTCAGAAAATTTTGGAGGCTTTCCTTTGGGACAGTGAAACCTTTCACTATTGCTCTGAACTCAAGATTTTTGAACAAAGCATAACAGTGATTAAAGAAGCAGACTTATTGATCTGAGGGCCTAACTATATAAGGCATTTGTTTAGCTTGCTTTTTGTCTTTGGGGTGGGAAGGTAACTGAGACAAGAGGTTAGAAGATGCTGAGTAGGCAGAGAAGGATAGAATGTACAGTGAGTTCAATCCATCAAAATACGATTTTTTCTCATCAATTAGTTGCTTAAGCTTTTCATTTGCTTTTTGTAAGAAGTCATTTACTAAGGCAATTTTTGGTTCATTTAACATTTTAGAAGCCTCTGCATGTCAATCAAAAAGACATCCTGTTGTTTCTGAGGTGTTTTTTATCCTTTCTTTTCTTAATATTTTATTTAATTCCTTTCAGACCTAGTCCTGCAAAGATCCTTTCTTTTCTAATGTGTCTTGCAAGTGAACAATTTTATCTAGGTGAAAATGTCCTCACTTTGACCACTGTAACTCTTAGGTTACCTTTGATAGGTTCACCCATTTCTCTGGAAAAATGCAGATTCTGGGTTGATAGGTCTTATATATGAAATTGGCAGGAGTCCCAGGTGGAGGAGTTCCAGACTCCTTGGATCCAAATGAAGCCGTCATTCCCTGGATTCTCATAACCCTTCCTACCATAATCCACCTACTGAACTCAGTCCTGTCCCACAGCCCTTATACTGGAGCCAGTCCAGTTTCTGTCATAACTTCTGGACCCAGCTCAGATAAAAAATGCTCAAATAAACTTTAAGAATTCAACACAAGTTGTAGGGTTTGTATGCAAGCAGGGCCTACAAGTGGTGGCCTCCAAATGTACAGTGAGAAGCCATGAGCACAAATGGCTCAGTGTGTGAAGCAGGACCACTGGGCGCTGGTTACCAACCTGTTCTGAATTCTCATAAGCAACAATTTACATGCAGTGCATTTATTACCAATAGACAGGTGGTAGGGGACAATCGAAGGCTAGAATCCCCCACACTCAGAAAGCTGCCCAGGTGGATGGAATCTCGACTGCACATTCCTCGCTTACACCACAGATAAGAGATCCAGAAAAGCAGCCCACCCGGATTATACACCGCATGTCAGTGACGTGGCTAATCACTGGGCTAGAGTGTGGAAGGCCCTTCTGTTTCCAGGGGAGAACTGGAACAGAGCCTGGGCTATTTCAGCCAATCCCTCCATGTCTCAGCATGTTGCATCCTGGTGTGTTATGCAGTTACTCTTGAAAACTACAAAGGAAAAGGTGGCAGAACTGGGTAGGCCCAAGGCTAAGCGGAGAACTGTCCTGCACGATGAAGCAGCTGCACCTGCCCACTCACTGTTCCCAGGGGTCATCACTGAGGGGATGGGAGGCCTTCCGATCCCATTTCTCACACCAGAACTGTTAATTAAAACTTTACACAAAACAAATTCAAGTTTATTTGAGCAAAGACAATTCATCAATCAGGCAGCATGCAGAAATAGAAGAGGTTCAGAGTTCCATTCTGCAACATGAGCAGCAAGCTTTTATAGACCCAACATGGAAGCAGAGAAATTACTTGATTGGGTTTTGGTTTGCTTGCATAGGTGCTGGTGTTAGAGCTGATCTCAAGCTAATGGCCTCCTTCTCATTTGCTTTAGCACCCCACACCTGAACCCAAGGGAAAGCTTGAAGGGCGCGCAGCACCTCAACAGACTAGTATATATGCCTGCAGGCAACCAACAGTGTTTTTACCAAGTAACCACGACATGTACATCTTCCTCAGCAGCGGCAGAGCAGCCTTGTAGACTCAGATAGGCAGATGATGACCTGGCCGTGCATGTTTGGCTGCTGTCCCAGCTCGTTCTACAGGTGTTAACCAGTATTTGGCCCACAGTGTGCTAAGCACCGTTCTAAGCACTGAAGACGCTAAGGTGACCCCAACAATGTCCCTGATCTCTTAAAGCTAATTCTAGTGGGATGCTGAACATCAGATGTAACCTAAGGTGGTGATGAGTGGCACAAAGACAAATCGGCAGACATAAGTTAGCCACCAGTGAGGGGAAACTCCAGACAACGTAGACACATAAGGCCAGGTTGAGAAATGGATGACTGAGTTAAACTTGGGTGAGGAGCCTGACAAATGAAGACAGAAGCATGACCCGGTCAAGGCAAACCAGAACAAAAGATGTTTGGTGGGAACTGCCTGTTTGTTAATTTCCAAAAGTCAGTTCATAGACATCTCATTTCAATAACACTGGTAGAAAGACGCCATTTTTATGGACAGGGGATCTGAGGCCCAGAAAGGAGACTGTCATCGTTTTCCAGTCAAGGACAAACACGGGGATATCCGATCCCAAAGCCTACGATTTTGCACTCCAGCCCCTTTGGCTGTCTGACTTCAAATTACTGAGCTAAAAGGGACCGAAAGATCCTAATGCAACCCACCTAGGGGAAAACTGCGGACCAGGAGGAAAGACATCAAGGAAAATCGCACTACATTCGGGTGGCCAGTCTCCAGACTGGGGTCCCCCTGCACTGCCAGACCACCTCCCCAGGACACAGGTCCCAGATCCCCGAAATCCTGCCACCCGCGGGTGATTTACGGCGCGGGGGACTCTGCTGCCTCGGAAACCTTCAACGGTGGGCGGGTGGACGGCCAAGTCCCCCTAGGGATGGAGAAGGAAACGGGGCAACGGAAAAGGGCATCGCCACCCTGGACAGAGCACGCCCGGCCCCAGCGACTCGAACACAGCGAGGGGCGCGGCGGCCCGGGGTGGGCCCGAGGCGTCCGCACGCGCGGCAGGCGGCAGCCACCCACGAGGACGCGCCCAAGGCCAGAGTGCGCCGGGCCCCTCCCTCCGACTCCGTCGCCGCCTGACTGGCTGCAGCGGAAGCCGGCGCTGGATCCCACGCCGCGCTTTCGTCACGTTCCTGACGGCTGTCCTAGAAAACGGACGTTAAAATTTCACTTTCCACTGCATACAGCAGCTCCTATTGGTGCGGCGCATCTTAATGCAAAAATTAAAGCCAAAATATTTTCTAGCGGCTAAAACATCTCCTATCCATCGCGAATCTGCCGGTCCTCCAGCCGGAAGTGCGGGCCCTCCTGACGGAAGCTGCGCCTCCACCATTTTGTGGCCCGCTATGGCGGCGATGTTGAGGTTGGGTTCGCGATGCGGCGCCTTTGACTGAAGGGGTAGGCCAAGTGGAGGTATCAGGAACGTCGCGCGGCACAGAAGAGGACAAGCCTGGACGCCGGGGACGCTGTCATGTACGGCGCGGGCGGGAGCCGCGCCAAACCTGAGAGGAAAAGCGGAACGAAGGAGGAGGCCGGGCCTGGCGGTGCCGGCGGTGGGGGGAGCCGAGTGGAGCTCTTGGTTTTCGGCTATGCCTGCAAGCTGTTCCGGGACGACGAGCGGGCCCTGGCCCACGAACAGGGACAGCACCTCATCCCCTGGATGGGGGACCACAAGATCCTCATCGACAGGTCGGTTCCTCCCCCCACCCGTCGATCCTCCCCTTCCCTCACCCGCTTGATCTCGTCTGATGTTGACTTGATGGCAAGGACTGCTGAGGGTTTTCTGGAGCCAGTGGGGATCTGAGGGAAATCCCCTCTCCTGTCCCCACCTCTTTCTGGTGTTCTGGGGGGAAGGGGACGGTGAAACCTGCCCTAAGTCACTGGCTGGAATTGCGTCCGTCGCCGGAGGGATCGTCACTGCTCCCGCAGCCCCTCTCGACCCCTCACCCCCGTCGCTGGGCTGGAGTTGGCGATTCCGCGCGGTGAAGGTTGCCAGTGTCCGGGGTTTCTTTCTGAGCTCCCCTGGGCCTGTCGCCAGGAGATGTCATGGGGTCGTGCGCTGCTTTTCTCCCCGCCGCGTTCCCACTGCTTGGTGTACTAGGAGGGCAGCCTGGGAGGCGTGCCTTTGTTCTTCCGAACCGCCGCACACTCAGGCGGCAGTTAGAAGCTGGACCCTGTGAGTTAGCCTTGACCGGTTATGTCCCCAGCGCCCTCAGAGGAGCGCCCGTACGTTGCCGGCTTGCCGTGTGACTCCCCGGAGCGGCCCCTTCCTGGGTGATAATCCGACGAGCTTGGCAGATTGAGGTAGTGAGCGAAGTTGCCCACCAATTTGCGGCCAGTTGACTTCGTGCGGACCCTGGCCCTGCTCTTGGAAGAGATAGTGTTCTTAGGGCTGGTTTCACTGTCTCTTAAAACTGAAGGGTGGAGCTGGGATACAGATGTGTTGTTTCTTTTCAAATCAAACCTACTTCAGGTCATCACTCTGGAGGGTGTCTAGCGATTACCGGCAGTGGGGACCTGGGATTAGGGATTTCTAAAGGCGTTTGATTTGAAAAGGATGACATTACATGATGTAGGTGGTTTGCTCCCCTCTTTCCTTCCAGTTTTTCAATCCCCCTTCCCCGCCTCTCTGGGTTTTGAGGTTGCTGTGGGGTGGTTTTTTTCTTTTTTGCCTGTTCGGCTGCTTCTGGGGCCCGGACTGAAAAGCTAACCATGACCAACCATTAAACTGTGGAATAGTCTCTCCACATGAAGACAGCCCATCGTTTGAGACCATTAAAACTGGATTCTGCAAAGCCCTGGAACATGACTGTAGGGATGACCTCTGAGCTGGCCAGAATGGACACTTTAATGACCAAATAGGCCTTTTCCCATCCTTCACGTTTCCGCTTGGAGTTAGAGCTAGAAAACAAGAACTGGTGAAGGGAGGGCTGTGGAATCAGATCATGTCTGGATCTGATGGCTCTGTCCTCTGCTCAAGCATGCTGTGCCTTCACACCTTGGTTTATATTGAATGTGTCGCCTGAGTTATCAGGCTTGCTTTTCCAAAGTGTCACTTGTGGTATTTATCATTAAAGGTCGGTAAGCGATGAAGTCTGAGCTCTTTGTACAGCTTTCCTATCATTCTGTACATGATTTGAGTTAGGTCTTCCGAAACTGGTGGGGAGCAAACGCTGCACATGTACATGTGTAACATTTTAAATAATCTACATTTGTAAGTTAAGGAGGTTTACATCAAAGTCAAAGTAATTTTGATATTTAATAAAATGCAGTAACTTGACTACCCTGGAATTTTTGGCCTTTTTCCTGTAAATGTCTGTTTTTGGTCTACATTAATGTTTTTGGTTCCCATTACAAAAGTCAGCATTTAAAAATTAAGCAGGCTTTTGTTTGTTTCTCTGCATTTGTTTTTGAAATCCTAAATCTGAGTGCTTTAAGTAAAATTCACTAACTCACTCACTATTATGTGACAGTTCCACATTGACAGCACCCTCACTGAGTCCTTTACGTGAAAAGCATAGCAGAAAGTGCTCCCCTTATTTATTTGGCTAAACTACTGATTAGTCTATGCAAGAGAACATGGATGTGTCTTCATATATGTTATTTCCTGCGGGTATAAAGTTCGGAAGGAAATATTAATACCGTATCATCTAATAGTTTTGCTCTGTTCCCAGTGAACCTCCTTAAACTGCATGTATATGTCACTGTTCCGATGTATGTGTGTCTCTCTATCACATAACCCAGCACTTATTTCCTCAGCCAAGTGGCTAGGGGCGAGCCTAGCCAAGATTTTACCTCCAATGGACGCAAGTTTCTTTGGTGAAGATCTCTCCTGAGAGTTCGGGACTAGCAGAGAGAAGCGAGGAAATTTCGACCGTTTGGTTCTTACGGATAGGTATTTATGTATTTGGTTTGTGTGAATGTAAGCTATGATATTTAACTTTTCAGAAAAAATAATAATTTTTTGCAAGTGGCATTGAATGGTTGACCAAACCATAATGGTAAGAACTGCCAGTGAAGTGGATACCATTTTTGCTAATAATGGATTGTTTGCCTTTAGTTATAAATTTTTATCTTACTGTGGAAAGGAATTTTTTAGACTTTGTTAAGATAACTTGAGTTTAAAAGTAGGTGAGATATGACTATTCCAAATTAAATATAAATCTGGGGAGAGTTTTCATACTTGTTTTAATATTTCTGTTTTATTTTAATTGGTAAGTATGTGTGTATATATATATAAAACATCACACACACACACACCAGTCTAGACGTTCATTTCCTTTTATTGACCAGCTTGTTCACATTACAGATATGATGGACGTGGTCACCTGCATGACCTTTCTGAGTACGATGCTGAGTATTCCACATGGAACAGAGATTATCAGCTGTCTGAAGAGGAGGCGCGAATAGAGGCCCTGTGTGATGAAGAGAGGTATTTAGCCTTGCATACGGACTTGCTTGAGGAGGAGGCAAGGCAAGGTACTGCTCAAGACAAACTTACTTAAGCAACAAACTTTTTAAAATTTTCAAGTATTTAAAAATTGACTCCCATTCATTTTTTTATACTCACTCTTTCTGATATTATCTTGACAGTACCCAGTGGATTGGAAAAACAGGAGTCTTTGCGTTCTGAGAGGACCTCAGGATAGTTTATATATAGAGCCACAAAGAATTTTCCCAGCTTTTGAGGGCAGACTGGGATTTGAAAAAAACAAAAACCAAACTCTTTAACTGTTCTTCTTTAACAGTATCGTATACATAAAATTGATGTTCTTGTCTTTGCCATAACAATCTTTAATACAGTTCTTAATCCCAAAATTTTCTCAGCAGGAAGAAATTTTCCACAAAAGACGTGTATTCAGCTGTCTGTGGGTAAACATGTACTGACAAAAGTACATATTGATAGATACAAGCGTGAATTTTTGAAAATATTTTACCTCAAAAGGAGGTTGAAAAAAGTATGTTGTATGCTTTACTGATAGCTACAACTTTAGAAATATGTGAAGCTTTTCTCAGTAATTTTCTATTTTTGTTGATAAGATTCTCATTTTTATTCAAGAGGAAGAGTACAAGAGGTTGAGTGAAGCACTAGCAGAAGATGGGAGCTACAATGCCGTGGGGTTCACTTACGGTAGCGACTACTACGACCCGTCAGAGCCAACGGAGGAGGAGGAGCCCTCCAAACAGAGAGGTGAGGGGGGCTGTCCAGGCTGCTGCTGTTGGGCTACACACATACACACAGGCTGCGTGCACCACTGTCAGGTCTGCAGGACACATCTCTGGCACTCAGGATAACGCTGCAACCACAGGAGAAAACGGGAGTGCCATTCCTTCTTTTGATAAAAAAAAGTTGAAACCTAGAAAAGGAATGATTCGTGGAGGTGGAAAGTTGATGCATTGGATCGTTTATTTCTCTTTGACTCAGGTAACAGAATTACTCGCTCCAGATATTTGTTTCTACATCGGTAACGTGTTCTTAATATCCTCAGGGATTCATTCGTGAGGCAGTGAAAGAATAGGCGACATTGGGATAAGTTAACATCACCGCCCTCTCACTAACCTGCTGCTCCATGTCCCTCCACAACTGAGACAGTGACACGTGTCCAGTGGAAGGACACCTACAGGGGAGTTATTTCTACCCAGAAAACAGCACAGGGCTTCCTGGTAGCCTTGGTACGACCTAGGGTATACACTTACCACAATATTTTAAATTAAAGATTTTAAATGTGTGCTTTGGTGGATTAACGTGGGAAACTTTGAATATAAAAAGTAGAGCTGCTGAAAAACCTGGGCTCGTGTAGTATAGACACATATCCTTAGTCACTTCAGCCCGCGCCGAGAGCTTCACTGCCACAGCGCCGCGTCATGGTCAGTCATTCGTTACCAGTAATGGTAAAATGGACCCGACACGTTAAAGATGGGTCGCTATATTCAGGATATTCTGTTTAGAGCAAAGGAGAACTTTAACTTCAGGAACTGATTCAAATGTTTAGAATGGTCAGTTGGAATTACATCAAATGGAGATTTAATTGTAGAACTAATCTGTTATTCAAAACTTCATTGGTTTCTCCTTAAGTAACACTTTTTTTATCTTTTTAAATTTTTTTGTTACAAAATATACAATATTTTTTTAAAAAGAAATAGAGTCTCACTGTGTTGGCCAAACTAGTCTCAAACTCCGGGGCTCAAGGGATCCCACTGCCTTGGTCTCCCAAAGCGTGAGCCACCACATGCAGTCAAGTAACACATCTTTTAACAAGTATGAAGCGATTATAACAGTTTAGTATTAAAGCAAAATGATGTCTGCCCTTTCGTCCTGTGGCAGCACTGGAGCTCTGCCCACCTGCACTCTCCAAGGGCTGTGATCCTAATGGAATAACAGGATGTGGGGCAAACGCCCACACGGGCTTTCCTTTTGCCCTCCCTTTAGTCCTCCTTACTTTGTGGACACAAGAATTACTGTTGCACGTTTCTATTTTATGAGCTTTTAGAGAAACTTTCAAGTGTAATTTTAATTATACTGTCTTAAAGGCTAGTTCAGATATTGAAGACTTTTTGCATTGACTTTCAAAGCTACCCATCCCTCAGAAGTTGTGATGCACTTGAAATGTTCTAGCAGGTCTAAAAAGTAAACACCCATTCGTTTATCTGGAATAAGCTGTTCTTTCGAGGGTTCTGGGTAGTTCTGATTTTGTTGTCTTGTCTCTAAACCACATGCATTAGTTTGGCTTTCTATCTGTGGTGTTTTTATCAGAAGGAAGGAGTGGATACTATTGCCACTTCACAAATGAACAGTTGAAATACAGTCAGCTTATCAGGTCTACATCTGTGGATTCAACCAACCACAGATCTAAAATATTTGAAAGAAAGTAACAAAGTTTTACTGGAACACAGCAACACTCATTTGTTTACATGTTGTCTGTTGCTACTTTTGCACTTCAGCAGCATAGCTGAAGAAATGAAACAGACTATGTGACCGACATAGCCAAAAATATTTATTAATGCTCTCTGGCATTTTAGGGTGCAGGTGTGCTAGATGGTGGACCATTGTCTCGGTGTAATTATTGGGCTACGTGATGTTCAGTTTGTTATAATTACTGAATTTTGAGAACTTCAGCATGACTCAGTTTATTTTCTGAGTATTGATTTGCTTTCCCCTTAACATAAAGTTCTCTTTAGTATTTTACGGTGTTACTTCTTTTCATTCTGTAATCATGTTCTCAGAACATTGCCTTATGTGGTAATTAATTTTCTTAGTGGAAATTGGCCCACATAAAACTTATAGCTTGACATTTTGTTTACTTTGCATTAGTATTAATATAAAACACCTAACACACACACATACACACACACACGCACACGCACACACACACGTGCACATTGTAATAGAATCCAGTGCCACTAACAACCACATTTAGTGTCACATTCTGTTAAAACAAAAAAATTTTTTTTCCTGAGCCATCTATGTCTACAGATGTCTTGATTTTCAAAATTATTCTGTTGTTTTTTAGTATTTTAAAGCCTTGTGACGTTAACCAAAAGCATTTTGATGGTGCCTCCATCTCTGTGATCTTTACTATTTTCAGTCAAGTTTCTATCCTTTGGATTTTCATAATTTTTCATCATTATTCCATATTCATTTTTTTCCTCTTAATTTAGAGGACTAACGGGGGTGGGGACAGGCCCTCGCTATATATCCATTTTTTAAACAAGAGATTATTTGAATTTATTTAAATCTGGGTTTGTAGTGCAATAGTTGGTTTTTATTTTGGGCTACTAAAACTATATTTTGTAAATAAAGGTATTTATGTAAGAATAGAACAAATCTAACCCATCCATCCCAAAAAGCTATTTCAGTTAGAATGCCTTTATTTTTGTGAACAATTTAACATTAAGGAAAGGCTATTTACATAGACAATATTTTAATCATTTTTTTCATTTTAGGAAAAATAGTAAAAGTTGTCTTTTTTAATTCATTTTATTTTTATATATATTTTTTATTGCATTTTAGGTTCTGGGGTACATGTGAAGAACATGCAGGATTGTTGCATGAGTACATACATGGCCATGTGGTTTGCTGCCTCCATCCCCATCACCTATATCTGGCATTTCTCCCAATATTATCCCTTCCCAACTCCCTACCCACCACTGTCACTCCCCTAGTCCCCCCCACCACAGACTTCAGTGTGTGATGCCCCCCTCCCTGTGTCCATGTGTTCTCATTGTTCAACACCTGCCTATAAGTGAGAACATGCAGTGTTTGATTTTCTGTTGTGTCAGCTTGCTGAGAATGATGGTTTCCAGGTTCATCCATGTCCCTACAGAGGACACGAACACGTCGTTTTTTATGGCTGCTTATTTTATTTTTTGAGACAGAGTCTCGCTCTGTCACCCAGGCTGGAGAGCAGTGGCGTAATCTCAGCTCACTGGAACCTCCGCCTTTCAAGTTCACGCGATTATTGTGCCTCAGCCTCCCAAATAGCTGGGATTACAGGTGCCCCCCACCACACCTGGCTAATTTTTGTATTTTTAATGGAGACAGCATTTTGCCATGTTGGCCAGGCTGGTCTCAAACTCCTGACCTCAAGTGATCCGCCTGCCTTGGCCTCCCAAAGTGCTGGGATTATGGGTGTGAGCCACCGTGCCCAGCCTTAATTTTTTTTTTTAAGGCAGTCTTCCTTGGACTGTAAAAAGTTGTATTTTAAAACACACCCCTGCCTCATTCCCAAAAAGATATTGAGAAGGCACATCTGCTGCTTTGCGTTTTGCCAATAGAAAATCTCTGCAAACCTGTGTTTCTGATATCTCCGAATTCCACTGGGTCATTTGGTTACTGAAGCTGAACAGCAGGATTGCTAATTACAGGAAGCCTTGCAGCAGTAGTAAATCTGCCCTCTCATTCATCTCTGATGTTTAAAAGAACAAGGGACTCAAACAGAAGTGGATGGGACAGTGTTGAATAACTGTAACTGAATAGGGACTGTAGTGAGCTTGTATCTGATCAGACCAGAATACTCGGGAAACCTTAAAATTGCTCCTTGTTTTCGCGGAATGAGGCTTGACAGGAGATCTTTTTAAATTATTGATTGCTTCAGGAGCCTTTACTGTATATGATAGAACGTTTATTTTGATGAAGATTTAAGGTTTACTTCTTTAATGTCATCTGTTTTAAGATAAGAATCCCAGATCATTGAAGTCCTTACAAGTGTTAGCTTTTTAAAGTTTGCGGTGATATTTTTGTACATTTCACTGTATCTTTTCAAACTGGTAATCATCTGAGTTATTGAGATATACTTAGGTACCTTAGAATACAGAAAGTTACAATGTGTAGTACCTTGTCTGCCACATAGTAGGCAAATGTTTGTTAAGTAAATGGTTAAGGAATAGAAATGGAAAAATAATTGATTATTTGTGAAAGGTAATTTGCTTGGGTGGAGGAATCTTGACAGTTATGCCCAGGTGTTTTAGAATTCAAAGGTGAAAATGAGTTGTCTAGGAATTGATTACCTTGTGTTGTGTTATGCTGTCAGGAATCCACAGAAATAGTTGGAGAGATACCTTAGTAATAGCAGTTAAATACATACGTAGATAACTGAAAGAGAAGCGAATGGGAAAAGGAACACGGATTGAGTACCTGCTAAGTGTGGAGGATTGTGGTAGAGATGTTCACGTAGGGTATCTTACCTCAACCCCACTCGGCCCTGGGAGTAGAAGCTAGGACTCCTTCACAGCCAATGAGGAAGTGGAGAGCAGCAGAGACACTTGGCAGAATCCTGGAGCTAACAAGCGGCAGGGCAGGAGTTTAAACTGCAGCTACCTGTGGACCACACAGGTTTGAATTGTGGAGGTCCTTATACGAGGAATTTTTTTCAGCCAAACAGAGCAGATTGAGGGATGCGAGACTCGCATAGATGGAGGGCCAGCTTTTTATATGTGTGGGTTCAAATGGGCCAACTGCAGAATTCGAGCACATGTGGATTTTGGTGTCCACAGGGGCCCTAGAACTAGTCCCCTGCGTATACCAAGGGAATACCATGCACTCTGACCGTATACACACTCCTGCTGCACCACACCTCCCCACTCCCGCCACCGCCATCTCTCCCGCCTCATTTGGAATTTTGTAAAGTGAGTTCCACTTTATGTGGTGGAATAGAAGAGAAAGCTGAAAATGATTTCTAGAAGTAATGACAGAAGATAAAGAAGCAGGGACAGCCAGTCACGTGCTTCCGGCTTGCTGCATGCTGTTGGCAGGTGCCTTCCTCCCTGCATTGTTCTGAATTTTTATGTTTTCTTTTTATGCAGAAAAAAATGAGGCTGAAAATTTAGAGGAAAATGAAGAGCCCTTCGTTGCCCCCCTAGGATTGAACGTCCCGTCTGATGTGGAGCTGGTATGTGTCCTTCTTCATGAGCACTAGTTGTCATCATCATTATTTGTCATGATTCAGTCCTGCTTGTGGGAAAGCTCAATAATGATTACAGCTGCTTTTTAGGCATATACTGCTTTAAAATGGCTTGTAAGTTGGTGGAGAAAAAGATCACACCCTACTTATTTTCCTCAAATAAAAAGGGAAGAATTAGAGCAAAACGACTGTACTGGAGCACCAGGGACTCAGGAATTGGGTGTGTTTCAGAGGTCATATAGTTGAATTCCCAGATTTTACTAGCTTGGGAAAACTAGGAATCAGTGGCAAGTAGGGTGTTAACCACACATAGACGTAAAAGCACTCTTGCTCAGAGAGTGGATTTCAGTAACATTGCTTCGTTCTGGCTTTTTAAAGTGTGATTTTTGTGGGCACTTCACGTTACATTTTCTTGGCGGTTTTCTGTGCTGTGATTAGGTCCCTGAGGCATCTCCAGGCTGCGCTTTCACTGATGAAGAAGGATTCCTCCCGGGTTTTCCTCCTCTGAGGGCTTTGCAGCCGGCTACTGTCTGTTCAGCAGTGACCTTTCCTGCTATTTCGATCATATCACGTTAAATTAAGTTGTAACAGGTGTTAAAGCCCAAACCAGGGTATTTTCTTTTTTTTCCTGAATATTCATTGAGGGATTTCCATATTCCAGTGACTGTGCTAAGCTGCTTTTTACATATTATCTTATTTAACGCTAACAACCCGCTAAGAGAACTGCCGTTACTGTCCCTCTCGAGCAGATGAAGAGACTGAGACTCAGGATAGTCAAGAATTTGGCTAATAAATGGTGGTTGGGAACCGTGGCCTTAGCTATGATGCCATCGTCAGTCACCGTGCCTGATGGGATTTTTATATGTGTGCTAGGGAGGTTTAGCATCTCGTTGCACGTGTATACTTGGGAAGGAGTCCCGTGTTCCTGCGCAGCAGGAAGTTTTTTCTTGGACATTTCCTAACTGGATTACAAGTGGCACAGATGCAGGCGTTCTAGATTCTTGTTTGTGTCCCACATCCTGAATCATCGCTGCATGGTAGATGCCGGGAAAACTCCATACAGAAAGAGCGTCTCTCACCTTCCCTCCGCTCACTTGTCACCACTCTCATTTAGTTCAGCATGAATTTGATGGTTCTTGCCTTTTATTTTTTTTCTTACCTTTCATTATGTGATGAAGGGTGATATAAAAGTAGCCCTTGTAATTCCTGCCTCCAGTGCGTTCTTTCTCTTCCCTTATTCATTTACATATCCTCTCCCTCTCTTTCATTCTTGCAAATATGGGTAAAATAACGTTTGGATTTTGCCTAGTGTAGTTACTACTTGTATTGGTCTGTTCTTGCATAGCTATAAAGAAATACCTGAGGCTGAGTAGTTTGTAAAGAAGAGGTTGAATTGGCTCGCAGTTCTCCAGGCTGTACAGGAAGCCTGGCAGCATCTGCTTCTGGGAGGCCTCGGGAAGCTCTGACTCATGGAGGAAGGTGAAGAGGGAGCAGGCATGTCTTGACTCATGGCCAGAGCAGGAGGAAGGCAGGGAGGTGCCACACACTTTTAAAAGAGCAGATCTTACCACAGCTTGCTCTCTGTCTCCCACGGGAACAGCGCCAAGGGGATGGTGCTGTACTCTTCCTGAAGGATCCACCGCCATGATCCAGTCACCTCCCACCAGGCCCCACCTCCAACTCTGGGGACAACAATTTGACATGTGATTTGGGTGGGGACACAGATCCAAACTATATTACTACACAGGTGTGTTTCTCCGTTTCTAGTATTCATCACTTTGCTATAGTTAAAGCTGAAGTTACTCAAAGGTTTGATATCCTAAGACTTGTATTAATTTCTGTGTATTGGTGTATGTTGTATTCCAGCTTGTTCTGAAATATGCTTATTATGCATGAGAAACACATTAAAATCAAGCTTTAAAAATCACAGTTGCCCCATTTTGATTAAATACTAAATGCTCCATCTATATTTCATGCTAAAAAGTTTATGTCAGGTTGACTATATGGAATTTTACTTGTTTTTAGTGTTAAAGATTTTTAAATTTTTTATTCAAGTATAGGTATAGAGTACAAGAGAATTTTGTTGCCTTCATTTCTATTAAAATATTTAATGGCATTGTGTTCTCAGCCAAAATAAGCATCACTAAGCTCTTAATAGTCATCCAGAATCAAACATACTTGTCACTCACTGGAGAGCAAAGTAAGTCTTAGTGTATAGTGACTTGCTATCTTATTAGAGTGTCTTCTAAGGATAGATGTTATAAAAGGCCTTCTGAATAGAGAGTTGTCTTGGCTGTGTGGAAACTTGAGTGCTTGACTGAGTCTCTCATTTGCGTCCTTCATTTACTTTATGGCAGTGTCAGTATTTCATTCTCATAGTTACTGTGATTTTTTTTTTTTGGGCAGTAATTCATTGTGTAAATTATACACTATGGTTTCCATGTTAGTGGAGAAAATGTAGAATACAGAAGTGTCTGCATCACAAGTTGTTTTGGTGACTAGGCCTCAGAATTGTTGACTTGTGTTTAAGTAGACCGCTGCTGCCTGAGGGGCAGGACTTGGTTTGACTCAGCGACAAAGGAAGGTTGGAGTGACTGGTAAATACATCAGGTACTTCAGGAGGTTCTTGGTTTTTAAGCTAAATGTTGGTTTAGAACCTAATGATAACAGGGTCCATGAGGGTTATGGATGAAGAGTAAGAAGTCATTAAAAATTATGGCACCCCAGGCTGGGTACAGTGGCTCACACCTCTAATCCCTGCCCTCTGGGAGTCTAAGGTGGGAGGATCACTTGAGGCCAGGAGAGACTACCCTGGGCAACATAGTGAGATCCCATCTCTACAAACAAGTACAAGTAATAGCCCAGTGTAGTGGCGCGTGCCTGTAGTCCCAGCTACTTGGGAGGATGAGGTAGGAAAATCACTTGAGCCCAGCAGGTAGAGGCTGCAGTGAGCTGTGATTGTGGCACTGCACTCCAGCCCGGGTGACAGAGTGAGACCCTGTCTCAAAAAAATATATACTTTTTTAAAAAAAGAAATGACATCACCCATAGGTGTGTTCTTCTTCCTGCTTGAGACACTGGGTCCTGCTGATACTTGCCCTACCCGTGGTAAACTCCCATGCAGATCTCCTGGCCCAGAGGCCAGCTGAGCCTCTGACTTCAGCCCCCTAGGGTGATTGGTCGTACAGTTTTGTTTTCAGCTTTATAGAGTGATCCCATGTGTACATTTTTCTCTTCCACGGGAAGTCAGGATCTGTTTCTTCATACATCATAGCCTGGCATCGTTTGTGCCAATGTGGCACGTTCTGTTGCTGTCCCTTTCCTAGGGTCCTGAATGCCCATCCTGGTCCTGCCCAGGGTCCCCACACTGGTCCCGTCCCCCATTGTGTTTTGGTGTGTTTGGGTCCATCAGGCACTTAGGCAGCAACTGTAGGGTGGGAAGGTAGAGAGGCTGCTGCTCAGCCTGTCCTCTTACCCGCCTCCTCTCCTTAGTCTCTGGAGCAGATGGTGCCCGTGGGGCTCTAAGCCACAGGTAGTGTCTGCTAGATGCCCAGGGTCTTACCCGGCCTGCCCGTTCTCTAACACTTTACTCACCTCCTGGGAGCGAGAGGACCTCAGCAGCAATGGTTGCCGTGAGCAGGATGCTGCGGCTCTGCAGACCTGTTAGGGCGCAGTTCCAAGGGAAATCTGCTCACTCCAAGGCTTCCCCCCTTTCCTCCTGTCCCCACATTTTATGGACAGGAGAAAAGTGGGGAAGGATTTGATAGTTGCTGTCATGTGCAACGTTTACTCTGTTAATGAATAATAACATAGAACCAGCCTTTATTGAGCACCTACTGTGTACCAGACACTGTACTAAGTGCCTCTTTAGGCATATCTCTCAGTTAATACTGAAAATAACTCTACAGGCCAGGTGCAGTGGCTCACATCTGTAATCCCAGCACTTTGGGAGGCCGAGGTGGGAGAGGCACTTGAGCCTGGGAGTCAAGAGCAGCCTGGGCAACATGGTGAAACTCCGCCTCTACAAAAAATAAAAAAAATTAGCCAGGCATGGTGGTACATGCCTGTAGTCCCAGCTGCTCAGGAGGCTGAGGTAGGAGGATGGTTTGAACCCAGGAGGGGGAGGTTGTAGTGACCCGGTATAGTACCACTGTGCTCCAGCCTAGACAACAGAGCCAGATCCTGTCTCGAAAAAATAAAAAATAAACTCTACGAAGTAGATACAGTTGCTTCCAGATGTTAAGGTTTAGAAAGTTAAGAGTAACTGCCCTAAGTTAGACCTGTGAGGGTGAGGCCTGGGGTTCCACCAAGGGACCGACTCCAGAGCTCTGCAGCTCTGAAGTTAAGCTTTATCGGATTTGTGCAGATTAGAGCGTTATTTCATCATAATTTAGGTAGTATGTGATCGTGGAAAGTGGGTGGGGAGGGAAGAAGTGTTGATTGATTCTCGCATTGCCGTGGAGTGATTGGCCTTTAGTTCGGATTTGCCAGGACCCCTCGTGTCTGATGAACGTGAGCTCTTGGTCCTCAGTGTTTCCTGCAGATATTTTCTCACGGTGCTTTGTCTTGTAACTGATTGTACAACTCTCCCTACAGAACTGAAGTATAGAGTGATATGTGTTCCTCTATTCCTTATGGCTTCAGGATTTTAAAGCTTATTTTGGAAGACTTTATCCACCCCCGAGAGTTTGAAAATATTTTCCTATGCTTACTGCTAATATTTCTGTATTTGTATTTTTGCCTTTGAATTTTGACTCAGTCTGATACTTATTTGGGGCTCTGGGCAAAGCTGGTGTTTGATTTTTTTTTCTCCCCAATCCCATGAGGAGAGGGCTGGCCCCGCTGTCCCTGGGGTTCCTTGCTAATTTTCCTTCTTTATGTCTTGCCACCTCCTTCCCGGTCCCCTGATGAGTCTGAGCTCAAGCCTTTTCCAAAGCTCTTAGGAAACCTTACATTCCTATGGGTTTTCTGACCTGTAGATATCTTACTTCGTTTCCCAGTGTTTCCTCTGGAGTTTAAGTTAATATTAATGGAATTTGGAAGGAAGGGGAGAGGTGTTAGCCCCCTTCCGGGGCTCCATCAGCTTTACTAAACAAAAAGCCTTCCCCACTGGATTTCAGTTAGAAAAACGTTCTCTTTTCTCAGGTGTTGTAACATATGCATGTTTATATGTTGACTCTATTTTTTAAATCTCATTGTGTAGTAGGAATGATCATGATATTCTTAAATGGAAAACAATTTACCTGAAGTCTGCATAATAAAGAAAGTAAAGAATGGCTTTTTCCAAACCAGATACTTTTGTTTTGTTTTATTTTGTTTTTGAGACAGAGTCTCTCTCTGTTACCAGGCTGGAGTGCAGTGGTACGATCTTGGCTCACTGCAACCTCCACTTCCCAGGTTCAAGCGATTCTCCCGTCTCAGCCTCCCGAGTAGCTGGGACAACAGGTGCAGCGTGCCCCCACGCCCGGCTAATTTTGTGTATTTTTAGTAGAGGTGGAGTTTCACCATGTTAGCCAGTATGGTCTTGATCTCCTGACCTCATGATCCGCCCACCTAGGCCTCCCACAGTGCTGGATTACAGGCGTGAGTCACTGCGCCTGGCCCCAGACCACATACTTTTAAATCTTATTCAGGGTTGGTAGCCAACCTGTGTTCATAAGATACTTTGTTTTTTTTTGCAAAATTACCTACACATTGCTTTTTAACCATGGTGGCAGTAGTATTATGTAATAAATGGGCCTACTTTTAAGAAATTTTAGACCAACAAGTTGGATTGGTCAATAAAGAAAGCCTAAACTGGGAGTGTCATATTTTCCTTTAAGGATCGTTATTGTGAAGCAGTCGTTAATTATTGATGTGTCTATGGAATATTCTGTTTTAACAGTGACTAGCCAGAGCCACTGAAAATCCGAGTCATGATCCATATATAGGAAATGGGCCTTTAATATGGAATTTAATTTATTTGGGGATTAGTGAATACGTTTAATTGTAGACATTTATCCTTTTTAAGTGTGAAGGATGTTATTAGTTCAAAAATTAAATTAGAGATTAAGCCATTTATATTTTGTGAAGGATGAAGCCCTGAATTCTTAGCCATCCATTTTTAATGAGAATAATTGCCAGTAATTTCCTAGTGTTAATTTGTTGATACTAAAGGTATCTTAGATGTGTGGCTTTCTGCTTTTGGTCTAACAAGGTCCATTTGTGGGCAGGAAATGCTGAGCGCATGAGGTCGTTGAGGTGACCCCTTAGCAGCTTATCAAGGGATGTGGGAGGGCTTTGACACTGGAAAGAACTCACCTGGAGTCTCCCATCTGCTCTGGCCAGACCACGCCTAGGTGCTCTTCAGCTTGGGACACTGCCTTTAAGTGGGAATGGCAGTGAGCCAGGAACTGTGCAGGAGTGAGGAACAGGGCTCAGGTGCAGAAGACAGACGTGGCACACTTTTGTGGCTTTTGTTGGATGTCCAGAGGGCTGTTTTGTAAGAGGGAGCCTCCAAGCTGTAAGAGCTAGTCCTCGCGAAGAAAAGGGAAAGAGCAGTGATTCTGATTATTGAGAACCATGGAATGTGTACCCTCTCCCTAGAAAAATGCTCGTATGTTAAATTTGCGTACGCAAAGGATTCACAAACCCCCTGAACCCCATCATAGCTTAAAGACCCCTGATACATAGAAGGATGTTGACTGGGTACAAAAAGAGGTGTCCTCCGTGGGTCTGTACCAAGGTGGCGTGGCCTGCCTCAGTGGGCACGTTTTCTCCCCTGCAAAATGCTGACAAGATTTGGAGACAAGCAAGTCCGAACAGCCTGGGCTCTTCCAGCTTAAAGTCTCTTATCTCTTAAAACTGATGGTAAAACCAGAGTCATTTCTGTGTCTTAGTGAAATCACATGGCCAGTGGACAAGAGGACACGTCGGTGACGTGAATGTGTGTGTTTTCCCGTAGCCACCAACTGCTAAAATGCACGCCATCATCGAGCGCACAGCCAGCTTCGTGTGCAGGCAGGGAGCGCAGTTTGAGATCATGCTGAAGGCCAAGCAGGCCCGGAACTCACAGTTTGACTTTCTGCGCTTCGACCACTACCTCAACCCCTACTATAAGTTCATCCAGAAAGCCATGAAGGAAGGACGCTACACTGTCCTGGCAGAAAACAAAAGTGACGAGAAAAAAAGTAGGTACAACAGCGTCTGTTCCGTCCAGACTGCGGGCCTGTGTGGTGGGGACGGCAGGCAGTGGCTGGTTCTGGGAAAAGTATAGAGACACACGTTCTCACAGATGAGTGGGCGAAAGCCAGACTAGAATTTCTAGCATGTGTCTGGAATCCCACCGCTGAGACATGATCATTATCCCTGCTGGTACACCTTTATTCAATTCTTGGTTGGTATTTTACACTTAAATGAAATATAATTAAATATTGATGCTATCAGAACATAACCATCTGGGTAGGAAAATTTTTCCCACATTTTACCTGCTTAACATTTCATAGAGAAAACTGTTCCATCCCCTGTTGGATTATTCATGTACCACAGTGTTCAGGGCCATATGGCACAATTATACACGGCCACGAAAATGAACATTTTTACTTGCATTATCTGTTTTAAGCTATTTTTTATAACGGTGTCTCTATTTTGGAGTTCTTACTGCAAAAGCCAGCGGTATTTTGAATAAAGATGGTATTTTGACAAGTCTATTCGTGTATGTTTATATATGTATACATATTTTCTTTTGAATTTTTTTTTTTTAATCAGAGACAGAGTCTCATTCTTGTCAACCAGGCTGGAGTGCAGTGGCATGATCTCAGCTCACTGCAACCTCTGCCTCCTGGGCTCAAGTGATTCTCACGCCTCAGCCTCCCAAGTAGCTGGGATCACGGGCACATGCCACCATGCCCAGCTAATTTTTATATGTTTTGTAGAGACAGGGTTTCATCATGTTGACTAGGGTGGTCTCAAACTCCTGACCTCAGGTATCTACCCACCTAAGCCTCCCAAAGTGCTGGGATCACAGGCATGAGCCACTGCACCCAGCCCTTCCATAGAATTTTGTTCTCTTCAGCCAAAGTCAGTTTTAAATCAGTTGTGTAAATCTTGTTGCAGACCTCATCTTCAGGTTTGTCGTAGGATTTTTTTTATTTGTTACTATTATTTTACTTTTCATAAATCAGTACGATTTTTGCCTTTTCAAAAAAAAGAAAAAAGAGCATACAGTGCCCCAGACCAGCTGGTGCAGGGTGCTGGCAAGGAGTCACCGAATGGCCAAAGGTTGCAATCGTTTCTGTCTGGCCTGCTTCTGAACAAGTTGGGTGACTCTGGGGAAATTTTTCCAAAAGTGCTTTTTGGACAGTTAACTAAGAAATGACTATATCTATATCAGCCTTTGGCTGCTTCTGAGTTTTTGCATAATTAATTTATAGTTTTTTTCTCACCATACACCAAAATCTTGAAATGTGATTTTGATTTCAGAATCAGGGGTCAGCTCTGACAATGAAGATGATGATGATGAAGAAGATGGGAATTACCTGCATCCTTCTCTGTTTGCCTCCAAGAAGTGTAACCGCCTTGAAGAGCTGATGAAGGTTTTTATCTCATTGTTGAACTATATTTTTTATGCCACAACAAAACTTCTTCTAATGTAATTTTGGAAAATATGAAGCATGTCATTCTTGTGTGTTATACTTGTACCTTATTTTATCATCATTGAGGTGTATCTGCATTTTTTATTTTAGCTGGGTGACAAAGCATCTGTTTCTTTGGTTTCATACCTATCTATCTTATAAACTTTGTGAGCATTTGCTTTTGATAATTTGGTCATTCTATTACAGTTTCACTCTCTGAGATACTTAGAATAAGTAGAGTGTTCGTTAAGACTTGAAAATTGTTTTGTTGTCTGGGCGGATGTGGTGGCTCACACATGTAATCCTAGCACTTTGGGAGCCCGAGGCGGGTGGATCACCTGAGGTCCAGAGTTCAATATCAGCCTGGCCAGCATGGTGAAACCCCGTTGCTACTAAAAATACAAAAATTAGCCAGGCATAGTAGACACACCTGTAATTCCAGCTACTCAGGAGACTGAGGCACAAGAATTGCTTGAACCTGGGAGGTGGAGGTTGCAGTGAGCTGATACCATGCTACTGCACTCCAGCCTGGGAGATGGAGTGAGACTGTCTCAAAAAGAAAGAAAAAAATTGTTTAGTTGTGGTTTCATTACAGAATTGGATTTTATAGGTGATCAGAATATATGTAACTTCAGGTGCTCTGTTACCGTCACAGATTGTTTTTAAATAAATGTTTGCACTTCTAATGTTCCCCTCCTCTGTGTGAAGAAACCACTCAGCACTATCTTGTGGTTAATTCACACACTGCCATTTGCCGTATAAGAAACAGGAGTCTACTTGATTTAAGCATCTGGTTTTCAGCAGTCATGCAGTGTGGGTGACCTTTTAAGGGAATGATTGCGATTGATTGGACTGGAAAACCATTGGCGATTAAATCAGAAACTCTTATGAGGAGAGCCAGTTTCAAGTTTGGCGTGGGGTCAGACATTCGCACTTTAATTGATGTCGAACTGGTCTTCATTGTCCATCTGTCCTCTTCTTGGGGTTATTTCGGAAATTGAAACCCTGTGTTCACTCCGTTCCTCTGAGACTTACAGCCAGCTGGTACATTTGTCCACAACTAATTAGGACCTCCTTGGGTGCGTGCGAGTGTGTGTGTGTTTTCAAGGCAAGTACACTGTGTCCTGGAGTGAGCCTTGTGCAGCAGAAGAGCTCTGCGTGGTTCTGAATACCAAACGCTCAGCCTGTGTCTTCTGTCTCCAGCCCTTGAAGGTGGTGGACCCAGATCACCCCCTGGCAGCGCTTGTTCGTAAGGCACAGGCTGACAGCTCCACTCCCACCCCACACAACGCAGACGGTGCGCCTGTGCAGCCCTCCCAGGTGGATTACACAGCAGACTGTGAGTACTCACTGTGTGTCTCCAGACCTGGGTTCAGCTGCCTGTGACAGAGCCAGCTGCAGGGCTCTAAACCCCAAGTGTTCTGTCCTCCAAGTGTGACAAGCACGGAAGCAGGCAGCCCAGAGCTAGCTGTGGCCACAAGGGAGAGTGCCGTGAGGCTGCCCTTTGCTTGGCCCAGTGTTGGCAAAATGGCTCCCCTGCTTCAGCATTAGCTTTATGTTCCAAGAAGGAGGAGGGGAACCGGCAAAGGTAGCTAGCTGGTTCTGCCCACCATCCATTCGTTCTGTCTGTCTGTCTGTCTTTCTGTCTAATTCTTCAGGGTCTCACTCTGTTACCCAGGCTGGAGTGCAGGGGTGGAAGCATGGTTCACCACAGCCTTACCTCCCATACTCAAACAATCCTCCCACCTCAACCTCCCTAGTAGGTGGAACTACAGGCACTGTAACACTGGGCTACTTTTCATTTTTTGGTAGAGATGGGGTCTCACTGTGTTGCCCAGGTTGGGCTTGAGCTCTGGGCTTAAGCCATCCTCCTGCCTTGGCCTCCCAAAGTGCCAGGATTATAGGCGTGAGCCACTGCTCCTGGCCCTGGCTCTGCCCTTCTTGAAAGATCTCCCCACTAGTGGCTTCCCCTACCTCAGTGGCTAGTGCAGTGTTACGTGGTGTACCTACCTGCAGCGGAGGCTGGGCAGTGAGGCCTCCATTAAACACATTGCTGCCCTAAACAAAGTCAAATGCTGTTAAGAACAGGGAGAACGGGGGGCACATAGTATTGTCTAATACGGTTGCTTTCTTTAAAAAGGCTCACAGCAGGCCAGGCATGGTGGCTAATGCCCATAATCCCAAGGCTGAGGTGGGAGGATGGCTTAAGGACAGGAGTTTGAGACCAGCCTGGACAACATAGGCTGGCCATGTGCAGACCATGCAGGGCGAGGCAGGACAGTGGAGCCAGCTGAGAGTGGCCATTCTGTGACGCACAGCCTCCCCGGGCTGGTGGGGGCACGGTCTGAACCAAGGCATGCAGAGGTGGCGTTGTGGGTCAGAAGGCTGGGCAGATTCCCAAGGGTTCACTGCAGGGCAGCCAGAGCCCACACACTTTGGTTTCTCCCCACCTGCTGGTGGCTCCCGATAGCCCTGATGAGCCATGACAACCGACATCCTCTGCGGGAACCCCAAGCTTACTCTATTCAGGCCCCAACTGCCACTGCCCCGGGTGCTGACGGCACCCACCCCCGTCCTCCTAACCAGACGTCCTCTAGCGGGGTGCCACCACCTCCTTCAGTGCAGTGCAGTTGTTTTGAAACTCTGTGTCTCAGTGGTGGACACACACGTGAGAGTAAGGCAGTCGGTGCTGGAGCCTGCTGAGAGTGTGCGTGTCTGACGTTAGGGTCTGTGGGTTTTACACACACACTGCTGCATCAGCCATAGGGGCAGAGCCCTCAGTGTAGCGCCTGCAGCCTCCTCACTGAGGCAGCACTTAGGACCACCACCGCGATCACCCATCTGGGATCTGGAGGGTCAGAAGGTGGGGCAGGTGTCCTCATCCAGTTTCCAAGAAGAGCCAAGAGCTAGAACGGGGGATCTAAATCCCTGTAAAACCTAGCAGAAGTCAGTGTAAACCTGGACCAGCCTGTGGGGCGAGTGGCTGCGGCGTGGCAGTCGTCAGGTCCTCCAGCCCCCGCGCCGTCAGCCCCACCTCCTCATCTGCAGAGCTTCTGGGGCTCCCAACTCACACACGCCTCCCTGCTCCCCATCTTCTACCCTTTGAGCGTCTTGTTCTGCCTGCCTCTGCTTCTGTGTACTGTTGAAGTTTCGTGGATGAAAGTCCCTCCGACCGCGGCTTCACCTTCCTGGGTTTTCTGTGAAGTCGTTGTGGAATTTGGGGTCCTATGTGGCAGGTCATTGGCAGTTGCAGGTGGAGACAGCAGTCATTGCTCCACCCAGGTTGGTCATGATTAGGGAACTGCCCATGATTCGTGCATGACTACTGTGTGGTTATTGGTTTGTAATCAGTCATTGATAGCAGCATTTATTTACAAATAGAGTTCAAGTAGAGGGAAAACTGGTCTTCGTTTTTGGATTTAGTTCCCATGTGTTAAAGTTCAAGATAATTTATGTTCATTATTTGTAGTTGGGTTACAAAACTAACCCGACCTCAGGTGATCCGCCCACCTCAGCCTCCCAAAGTGCTGAGATTACAGGCGTGAGCCACCGCACCTAGCTGTGTTGCTGTTATACTTAAGTAACAAAGTAAAATTAAAGTTCATAGAAAAACTGTAATGTTTGAAACACCATGACATAGAGGACAAGAGCAGCCTGTGACGTGGCCTGTTTGTGGCAAGCCCAAGCCTGTGTAGCTCTCCCAAAGTTCCTTCTCTTGGACTGTTGCTGGGACGTCGCTGAGTTGCTTGAAGAAAAGACTCTAACTCATGGGCTGTGTGCGATGAGCCTTTGTGAATGTAGTGTATGACGTTGATGGGCTGTTTTGAAATTACGGCCTCAGCCATCTCAGAGGAAGGTTTGGGGGCCCCTTTCTGTCTTGGGCACCCCCAGCCCTGCGCAGGAGAGCTGGAGCAGAAGCAGGTCTGCTGCCCGTGGCTGCCCGGCTTGCTCCTCCTCTTCCTCTGATGGACCCAGTGTGTTCACAGAAGTGTTGTCCCGTGGGGTTCTGTAGCAAGCCTGTTACTCCTGTATCTCTACTGTGTGATTGTCCATACTCTGGGCATGCATGGCCTTGCTTCTTAAACAGCCAGCTTTCTACAGAGGAGGCACAACCCTCAGGGGCATTTAAGTCATTTTCAGAAGAGGGCTTAAATGGCGGACTTTGCACTTGGGGAAGTACTCTAGAGGGGATACTGGAGAGAAAGCTGTCTGGAAAATTGCTAACATCGCCGGTAACGTTTTGGGGGACTCTCAGCTGGGGTAAACCTGGGGCCCTGTGGGGTCTGGAAAGGGGCGGGGCTAGTGTTGGGGAGCATGTCGCCTTCCACAGCACCCGGTTACCTGTCCGAGGACAGGAGTTGTATGTGAGGGAGGAGACGGGATTTAAAGCATGCAGACACTCATGCCCCACGATGAAAGCAGAGCTCTGTGACCGGCATTCCAAACCACTGCCAGCCACAGACACCGAAGACAAGACAAGTACGTTTTGGCCACAGACTTGAAACATCAGCTCTGTGAGAGCGGGCTGGGATTGGCGCACTCTCCCTGGGACTTACTGGGAGGTGCGTATTGTCAGGAGCACCTCTCCCTGCGAGAACTTTCCTGTGTGCGTCTCTGCCATCTCCTCCTCCTCCCGTTCCTGACACGTGGAGTGAGGGGTGGACTGGCAAGTCTGTAAGGCGCGTTTCACATTGAGGGTCTTAGGAGTTTCAGTCCAGCTTTGCAGAGAGTGGCAGTTTGTTGTTTGTACAGGGAAATGTCACGATCATACCCTAAGAGCCAGGCAGTGATGCCTACACTGCTGCAGGGCTCAACAGGGCTGCGTGAGCAGGGCCTCCTCCTCGCCTCTGAGGGGTGGAGCCAAGGCTGGAGGTGGACACAGCTCCATGTTCTCGGAGGTTTCTTCACTGTGTTTCTGGGGGGCTCACAGACTGCAGCTGTATTCCTGAAAAAAGGAGGAGGCCTGTCACAGCCTCTGTGACAGCCCAGAAGGAAATAAGCAGTCCATACCGTCCCCTCAGGACAGGCACAGAGGACCCCACCCTGGGATCCCAGCGTTGGTGAGGTGGGGGGCAGGTCAGGGTGGGCCCCCGAGGTGTGCAGAGAGCGTGGGCTGGTCTTCGTGCCGCACTGCAGCAGCCCGCCCGGGCCTGGGTCTTGGCACTTGCCCCCTCCACGCCCCATGCAGCTTCATCCTCCAAGGTGTGGCCTCCAGATGACCTACCTCCTAGATACAAACGACACCAAACACACACGGGAGCCCTGAGCCCACCTTGGGGCAGGGTGGCACGTGGGAGCAGCTCAGCGCCCTGTATGTGACTTGCCCCCATCATCCGGGAACTTTGCACCTGTCCTAGGTGAGTGCCACCATGTAACACTGAGACCCGACAGCTCAGGTGACAGGGACACCTGACACAGAGGCCGGGAAAGCATCAGAGTCTCTGCTGTGGTGGATGCTGGGTGGAAGGGCCCCTGGCACAGAGAGCGTGTTCGTCGCTGGCCTCTGCTGCCCTCGAGGGCTTGAAGGCTGATGGCTGGGCTGGGCGTGGCTTATATGTAGGAAGGAGCCCATACACTGGATTCCTGTTTTTCCCACAACTGAGAATAGCAAAGTTACAGACTCTGGGTTCTTAACGAAGACTAGAATGAATGTCTTGGCTAACCACGATCTAACCCAAGAGGACTTTAAAATGAGTGTCGAGGAGAAATGAGAAGAGGACTTAGGATCAAAAAGAGAATGACCAGGGGGTCAGAGAGGAAGCCGCCTGCCCCACGCACTCCCCGCTGGTAAGCCGGGCCTCGCTGTTGTGTTACTGCACTGCTCTTGTAGAGCCTGTTACAGTTTTGAGTTACACGGTCATGTGTGTGCTTGTGCATATGAGAATGCCCTGTAGACCCGGAGCTCCATGAGGCAGAGGCTGCGACTGTCTCACTGACCAGTGTGTTCCCTGTACCTCCATCCAAGGGGCCACTGAGCTCCCAGGAGCATTCACCCAGTAACTTCAGAAAAGTGAAGAGCAGAAGTTCCAAAAGCACCTCGTGTTTCCTAGGAGAAATCACCTGCACAGGCACGTTGCATCCAGCTGATGTGCAGACGAACAGCTGTCCATTCATACACACATGTACGCGTGCACATGGATGCTGTGGAGCAGGCGTTGGAACACAGTGGAGCTGCTCCTGCAGCCGCAGATGGCGTCTCAGCCGCATGGGGGTTGGGGGAGGCCTGCCCCGAGAGGCGGACCAGTCAGGCGGGCAGTGACTGTCCGTGAGGGCGATGCTCATACCATAACCTTAGCAGCAAGCTGTTGCCACCAGTCACAGAAGTGGGAGGCAGCCGCGGGGTGGCGTGGCCACGGGAACCTGGACTCTCCAGAGCTGGCAAGAGGCTTCCCTGGCTAAAACCAGTGACAGGTATTTGGGTTTAGGGACAAGAGAAACTTGGAAACTACAGAAAAGCCCCAAAATCACCTCCCCAAGCAAAGAGAACCGTCGTAGCCGTGGCTGTGTCTCATCCCTGCGCACGTGACTGAAGATTTATATGTGCAGCTTCTGAGGCACAGCCTTTATAGTGGGCTTTGTCACGGCTGGATGACTCTGAGCTGCTGCTTTGCTTCTCTAGGCCTCAGTTTCCCCAGTTGCACCATTAAGGTAATTATTTAAATCACAGAAGCACTCTATCATATTCTGAATGGAATACCACTTAATTCTGGAACGTTTTGAAGGTTTCCCATTGCTTCTATGAACCCACGGAGAGTTTGAGAAGCAGAATGCTAAAGGAAAGACACGATCACAAAGTGTGATGCTGCCGTCGAATGCCTCTCAGGCATCATAGTCGGCCCTTTAAGCAAAAGAGGTGGTTAAAACAGGTCTGCACCTGCTGTGTGTGGACCCAGAACATGAACATACGCGGTGGCCGCGCCCCTCTGGCTGTTGCCTCGCTCTCGGTGTCTTGTGGTCCTCACGTGAGCCACACCCGGCGAGCAGAGCCCCGACTTCCAGTCTGCAGTTCTGTAAAGTGATGCTGGGTTGTCTTGGTTCAAGGACTTGACAGTACTTCTCCCTCCTCGAGTTGCACTATGGCTTTTTAAACAGGTGACCTTTTCTCCAGTCTTCTCAAAGTATTCAGCTTCATTTCCACAGAAACAGTAATTTCCATCTCTCACTCAGATTTTGTTTGCATAAATTTTCATCAAACATACAATTACAGTAAGTTTAACTGGAGAAATAGTTTAAGGGAAAAACTCTATTGTTAAAAGCAAAAAGGCCCCGGCTTCTGAAGAGACACCTCTTCTCCCTGGTGTTTGTCATGGCACCGGCCAACCCAGCAAGATGGAGCTGCCCATCCAGCCAGAGAGCGAGCTTTCTGCAGTGTGTTTCAAACAGGGCGGCACCAGCACAGAAATTCACAGCCCTGCAGAGGGAAGGCATGGATGAGTGCCCCGGAAATGGATTCAGATCTAAATAAATACGTAGAAAAGGAAGGAGCAAGCTAACAGGGAGGGTGTTCTGAAACAGGAAGAGCTGTTTGGCAGACATCACATTAAAGCCTCACTTTACCCAACAGCAGATCACTTCGGGATGGAAATGCCAGATGCGGAAGTTCTTAGGGAAGCAAGGATACTTCAGCAGAAGGAAGACTCGTCTGTTTTCAGCCAGCAGTGATCTTCAACTAATGTTTTTAAAATTTTGAGGAGAAAAACTATGTCTAAACAGCTTTTACAATCAGACAGGAAAAAAACCTGATAGTCCAGTAGAAAAATGATCTGCAGTGTGAATAATTCACTGGGGTAAAAACGGCCAGACAGTTTTTCAAGGCTCACCCTCCCTGCCTGCTCACAGGCGTCGTATCTGCTGACCTAGAATCACCGTCTCAAAACACGCGGATTGATCTGGTGCTTATTTTGAGACTAAACTAGTATCCTGAATGAATTCCTTACGATTCTGCGATTTTAATGATACGTGCTTTTATAATGGGAGGTGTTTCATCAGCCCAGTATATTTTGTTTAGGCGGAAGTGGTCCCTGTGACACCTTTTCCCCCGTAATGACTTGCATGCCTAGTACTGCTGTGTCTCGTGGGAGGCTGTGGGGCCATGAGCTTTTCTGCCTTTCGTGTTGCTTGGTATTTAATAATCACCTTAGGGTATACTCAGTCATTCTTTCTTATTTACTTCCTGCTGATAGAGATTTTCCAACATTTTGGCAGCCTGGGAAGAAAAGCATCTATTTTTATTTTAAAATAGATTTTTCCTGAAAGTCCAACAGAATTTTATTTATTTATATATTTTTTTCTAGGAGCCCTTTAAATATAAATGTGTAAAACTAACAATTTATTTTATGTATTAATCAGCCTGACAATGAACTACTTTTCATGCCCTTTATTTTTCATTACTCACTTGTCTTCTGCTGTTACAAATACTTGCAGAAGAGTATAAATAAATAAAATTAATTATGCAGGAGGCAGTAATAGTGAAGTACTGCCCACTGTGATAGTCTATGGTTTTTTTAATAAAATGCCAACTCAGTTTTTCTTAATGTTTATTCTATAAATAGCTCAAGTGAAATTAAACCATTTCATGTGGCTGCTGTAGATACTTCTTGCCTCGATCCCGGTTTTTTAAATGTGCTTTTGCTGTTTATGGTATATTTTTCCTGCAAATCATGACCTTGAAGTGTTTTACTTACTTTCCAAACCCGTTTTTAAAAATGTTTTATTGTATGTCAAGAGAAGAAGGAATGAAGCAAAAATATGACCCAAGATTCTACCATCCAGAAATAGCTATTAGTGAACATCATTAGCAAAGTGAGAAGGACTGAGGTAATCGTGCTAAATAAAAAGGAAAGAAAGAAGCTTGTTATCTGTGGAACACAAAGATCATCTTTATGCACAAGTATCAATTAAAATGTTGGATGTGTCTCTAGAAATACGCTGAAGTGGAAATAAACTTAATTTTACTTAAAGAAGAGCTTACAATCTAAAAGTGAAGTGGCTGTCAAACTTCAGATGAAAGTTTCTTTTATACGTAAAGAATTCAGTTCTGGAAAAAGATGAGAACATTGAGAGGCTGAAGAACATTGCAGATGTTTTATAAAGCTGTGTATTCCTCCTGACTTTTGTTAGAGTTGTTCAGCTTTTTCCTTGCGCCTCTTGGTATAACTGTGTGTGCAGATCCCTCTGTCTCCTGCCTTCAGTAACTGCCTGGTATCCTGTCGTATAGATTTATCTTGAAACAGCCCTCCATTAATTGATAATTAGCCTGTTATTTCCAATTATTTCTGCTTTTCCGATGCTGTAATGAACTTATATTTTTTTCTTTTGTGAGACAGGGTCTCACTCTGTTACCTAGGCTGGAGTGCAGTGATGTGATCTTGGCTCACTGCAGCCTCGACCTCCCAGGCTCAAGCTATCCTCCCACCTCAGCCTCCTGAGTAGCTGGGACCACCAGCATGTGCCACCACACCTGGCTGATTTTTTAAATAAATTTTCTAGAGGGTCTTTTATGTTGCCCAGGCTGATCTTGATTTCCTGGGCTCAAGTGATCCACCCACCGTGGCCTCCCAAAGTGCTGGGATTATGGGCATGAGCCACTGTGCCTAGCCAATTAATTATTTTTAAGCACTAATACAGTATGACTCTATATGCAAGATAAAAATCTTGACAATAAATGGCTAGGTCAGAGAGTGTTTGCATTAGTTTAAAGAATTGCCAGTTACTGACCAGTTGTCTTCTGAAACATGGTGCCAGTATGCATTACCACCAGTGGGATATGAGTGCTTCTTAACTCTGTAACCGTTTAACATGTAAGATTGATTTGAATGTGCCGATATAGAAATATATTTAAGAGTGAGTTGGGCAGTCAATATACTATATATATGACTTTGGCTTTGGTTCCTTTAAAGTAATAGAAATATTATTTTTATATTATGAGAGTTTATAAATTGTATTTGTGTTGTATTATTCCAGGTTGCTTAATCTTAGTTTTATGGTTGGCTGGATTTGTTTTTTCCCCACAGCTTCTCCTTGTGAGTTATTTGTTCAATTCATCTTTTCTTAGTCATTTGAATTTCATAAACAAGTACATTTTTACAAGGGCTGTAGCTCATGAATTCCCACATATTGAAAAATGCCTGCCTTCGACCTTTATGTGAACAGGACAGCTTGTCTGGGTATACAACTCTTGGGTAATGCTGTGGGCCTCTCAGATCTCTGGGAACTGGAAGCTGATGCAGTCCTTTCCACCGCAGGGTGGCCCGAAGCAGCTGGATGGGTCATAATTACTTATTTGGGTCTGTTCTTTGGTTGGTTTGCACTCACTGTTCCTGTGCTGCTTTCTGAGTTTTTTCATGCTTGAAAATCTTTCTCAGGGGCCTTTTAACATAAAGAGCAACTTGCAGGGAACAATACACTGAGTCGCTTGCCTGGGATTCAGAAGTGGAGTTGAACGTTGCTGTGGAAAGGGCGAGGCTGGCCCTGTCTTCCCTACCCTGCCCTGGGAGGTGGCTGCTCTTTCTGACCCAACATCTGAGGAAGTCGTGCTTGGCCCTGAACTTTTATTAACTTCGTTTCCCATTTTTCATGGACTGTATTGTGTACATTTCAGTCAGAGATTCAGTTTTCACTTCCGGAGGTTCTTTTCTGTTGTGCCTCTAGCACCTTTCCTGTCCCGCGTGTTGGTGCCTCTGCTGGAAGGACGCAGTCTCTTGGTCAGGTCACCTTTCTTCTTCGAGCCCGTGCTCCCTGTTTCTTTTTGGCACTCAGCAGGACTGTGTCCATCTCCCCTGTCGGTGACTTTTCAGCCATGTCTGTTTCTTCCTTGTGGTTTAAGTTCCATTGGTTCTGTCACGGTATTGCTGGGACCCTCCGCTGGTTTTCTAAGCTTGACAGCAGGGCTCCACAACCTTTCTGTAAAAGTGCATGTCTTCAGTCCCGCGGCTGCATGGCCTCTGTGCAGCCCCGCTCTCTCCCTGGGGTGTGGAGGAAGCTGCAGATGGTTGTAGACCCGTGAGTGTGGCAGGGCTCACTAAAGCTTCATTGATGGATACTAGGGTTTTCATTACTCTTTTTTGAAACAGAATCTCACTCTGTTGCCCAGGCAGGAGTGCAGTGGCATGATCTTGGCTCACTACAACCTCTGCCTCCCAGGTCCAGGCAGTTATCTGCCTCAGCCTCCCAAGTAGCTGGGATGACAGGCACCTGCCTCCATGCCTGGCTAATGTTTGTATTTTCAGTAGAGACAGGGTTTCAACATGTTGGCCAGGCTGGTCTTAAACTCCTGACCTCGTGATCCACCTCCCTCAGCCTCCCAAAGTGCTGGGATTACAGGTGTAAGCCACTGCACCTGGCCTAGGGTTTTAATTACATATAATTTTAATGTCATAAACTGTTTTTTATTTGTTTATATTTTTTCAACCATTTAAAAATGTAAAAACCAGGCCAGCCATGGTGGCTCACACCTGTTGTCCCAGCACTTTGGGGGGCTGAGGTGGGTGGATCTCTTGAGCTCAGGAGGTCAAGACCAGGCTGGGCAATGTAGTGAGACTGTCTCTATTTAAAAAAAAACCAAGAAAATTAGGTGGCCGTAGGCTACAGGGAGCAATGCCTGCACCACTGTGCTCCAGCCTGGGCGACAGAGCGAGTCCCTGTCCCAAAAAAAAAGCCAGTGAACAGCATTCTGCTGATGGCTGTACAGGAACAGGGAGAGTGCCTGCTGGACGCTGCCTCACAGACTCCCCCTCCGTGGCATCTGGTGGGTTTTTATACATTGTTGAATTCCTGTCTTCCCGGATTCATCTGTGGCCGAGAGAGCTCGGAGTTCCTCAGGTCACACGCTCTTCCAGCCTGAGCTGCCGTTCACATGCCATGCTGCTTCCCTCCGCTGCTTTTCCTGGGGTTGCGTGCAGGGTCTCGTGCCGTCTGGCGTTCATCCTTCCTTGGCGTGCAGGTCTGTGTGTTCTTAGTGTGGGTGGATTCTCCTCGATGCTCTCTCACCTTCTCTGAACTCCTTTGTCTTCCCTTCCAAGCAGGCTTCTTGGGAAGACCTATCCTCTGCTCTCTTTTGTGAGATCCTAAAAATGTCCTAGAATGGATTTCCCTTCCCCAGTGAGGGACCCACAGGGAGAGACGTTCTTAAGTATCCCAGCGTATCTGTCGGGCCGGGCCCCGGTACACAAGCCCCCGTCTCCTCACCATCAAGATCCTCACGGTAGGCCAGGTGAGGCCAGGTCTCACTTCAGCCACGCGCTCTCTTTACCCACAACTCTCTGGAAGCTGTTTTTATGTAAGAAGTCTTCAAAACCTCAATATAACATTAAAAATTGAAAACTTTTTACTTTGAGGGTCACTCGTGAAAATGGTGAATTATGTTTAGAGAATTGAAAACTTTTTACTTTGAGGGTCACTCATGAAAATGGTAAGTTATGTTTAGAAACAGGCTTTTTTTTTTTTTTTTTAAGAGGAAAGTTTTGTTGTGTTTTTTTTTTTTTTTTTTGAGATGGAGTTTTGCTCTTGTTGCCCAGGCTGGAGTGCAGTGGCACAATCTTGGCTCACTACAACCTCCACCTCCCAGGTTCAAGCAATTCTCCTGCCTCAGCCTCCCAAGTAGCTGGGATTACAGGCATGCACCACCATGCCCAGCTAATTTTGTATTTTTAGTAGAGACAAGGTTTCGCCATGTTGGACAGGCTGGTTTCGAACTCCTAACCTCAAGTGATCCACCCGCCTCAGCCTCCCAAAGTGCTGGGATTACAGGTGTGAGCCACCGTGCCTGGCCTAGAGGAAAGTTTTATTTGCCAGAAAGAAGGAGGTGATGTTTAAGCACAGTGGGCTAACATTCCAGATAGCATGGTTACATGCCCAAAACAGATCATTTTGGTAGTTTCCCAGCTTGACAAATGGGATAATTTTATATCACTGCAGAAGTCGTTCAGATTTCCCTGGTGCAATTCGGTGATGTCAAAGCAGGTTATCTCTTCTTGGGAGATTTTTTTTTAAGATACTGGGTTGTCTGGAGGTTCCAGCAAACTGCAGTGTGGCTGTGGTGGACTGCATGTTAAGTGTTGATTTGCTCAAGTAGATATTGACATAGAAGAGCCCACTGACAGATCACTGGAAACCGTTCTGTGTTGTGATGTGGATAGCCTTACGGTTTAGTCTGTTTTCGCACTGCTGATAAAGACATACCTGAGGCTGAGGAGAAGAAGAGGTTTAATGGACTTAGAGTTCCACATGGCTGGGGGGGCCTCACTATCATGGTGGAAGGCAAGGAGGAGCAAGTCACATCTGACGTGGATGGCAGCTGGCAAAAAGAGCTTGTGCAGGGAAACTCCTGTTTTTAAAACTATCAGATCTCATGAGACTCATTCACTGTCACGAGAACAGTTCAGGAAAGACCCGCCCCAATCATTCAATCACCTCCCACTAGGTTCCTCTCACAACATGTGGGAATAGTGAGATTTGGGTGGGGACACAGCCAAACCATATCATTTCCACCCCCCCCCGCCCCTCCCAAATTTTATATCCTCACATTTCACAACCAATCATGCTTTCCCAACAGTCCCCCAAGTCTTAACTCACTTCAGCATTAACTCAGAAGTCCACAGTGCAGCATCTCATCTGAGACAAGGCAAGTCCTTTCCGCCTGTGAGCCTTCAGATCGGAAGTAAGTCAGCTGCTTCCTAGACACAGCGCAAGTGCAGGCACTGGGCAAACACAGCCATTCCATGTGGGAGACACTGGCCAAGACGGGCTGCACGGCCCCGCGCAAGTCCAGAATCCAGCAAGGCAGTCACATCTTAAAGCTGCAAAATGATCTGCTTTGACTCCAGATCACGCTGATGCAAGAGGTGGGTTACCGTGGTCTTGGGCAGCTCCGCCCCTGCGGCTCTGCAGGGCACAGCCTCCCTCCTGGCTGCTTTCACAGGCTGGTGTCGAGGGTCTGGCTTTTCCAGGCACACGGTGCCAGCTGTCGGTGGATCTACCATTCTGGGGTCTGGAGGACGGTGGTCGTCTTCTCATAGCTCCGCTAGGCGGTGCCCCAGTAGGGACTTTGTGTGGGGACTCTGACCCCACATTTCCCCTCTGCACGGCTCTAGCAGAGGTTCTCCATGAGCACCCTGCCCCTGCAGTGAACTTCTGCCTGGACATACAAGTGTTTCCATACTTCCTCTGAAATCTGGGCAGAGGTTCTCAAACCCCAGTTCTTGACTTCTGTGCACCCACAGGCTCAACACCACATGGAAGCTGTGAAGACTTGGGACTTCCACCCTCTGGAGCCACGGCCCAAGCTGTACCTTGGCCCCTTTTAGTCATGGCTGGAGCAGCTGGGACGAAGGGTACCAAGTCCCTAGGCTGCACGCAGCACGGGGACCCTGGGCCCGGACCACAAAGCCGTTTTTTTCCTCCTAGGCCTCCAGGCCTGTGATGGGAGGCCTGTGATGGGAGGGGGCTGCTGTAAAGACCTCTGACATGCCCTGGAGACGTTTTCCCCGTTGTCTTGGGGATAAACATTTGGCTCCTTGGTGCTTAGGCAAATTTCTGCAGCCAGCTTGAATTTCTCCTCAGAAAATGGGATTTTGTTTCTGTCATATTGTCAGGCTACAAACTTTCCAAACTTTTGAGCTCTGTTTCCTTATAAAACTGAATGCCTTTAACAGCACGCAAGTCACCTCTCAAACATTTTGCTGCTTAGAAATTTCTTTCACCAGGTACCCTAAATCATCTCTCTCAAGTTCAAAGCTCCACAAGTCTCTAGGGCAGGGGGAAAATGCCTCCAGTCTCTTTGCTAAAACATAACAAGAGTTACCTTTGCTCCAGTTCGCAACAAGTTGCTCATCTCTGTCTAAGACCCCACCTCAGCCTGGACCTTATTGTTCATGTTACTATCAGCATTTTGGGCAAAGCCATTCAAAAGTCTCTAGGAAGTTCCAAATTTTCCCAAATTTTCCTGTGTCTTCTGAACCCTCCAAAATGTTCCAGCGTCTGCCTGTTATACAGTTCCAAAGTCACTTCCACATTTTCAGATATCTTTCCAGCAGTGCCCACTCTGGTACCAATTTACTGTATCAGTCCATTGTTTTGTTTTGTTTTGTTTTGTTTTGTTTTGTTTTGTTTTGTTTTGTTTTGTTTTGTTGTTGAGACGAAGTCTCACTCTGTCACCCAGGCTGGAGTGCCGTAGCACAATTTAAGTTCACTGCAACTTCTGCCTCCTGGGTTCAAGGGATTCCCCTGCCTCAGCCTCCCACATAGCTAGGACTGCAGGCGTGCGCCACCATGCCCAGTTAATTTTTGTATTTTTAGTAGAGATAGGGTTTCACCAGGTTGGCCAGGATGGTCTCAATCTCTTAGCCTTATGATCTGCCCACCTCTGCCTCCCAAAGTGCTGGGATTACAGGCGTGAGCC
This sequence comes from Cacajao melanocephalus, assembly GCA_963573385.1. NCBI lineage: Eukaryota > Metazoa > Chordata > Mammalia > Primates > Pitheciidae > Cacajao > Cacajao melanocephalus. The sequence goes on along the minus strand of CAUYLG010060364.1, from coordinate 86,706 downwards.
ACCGCGCCCGGCCATTAGTCCATTTTCATGCTGCTGATAAAGACATACCCAAGACTGGAGAGAAAAAGAGGTTTAATGGACTTAAAGTTCTACACGGCCGCAAGGGCCTCACTATGACGGCAGAAGGCAAGGAGGAGCAAGTCATGCCTTACGTGGATGGTGACCGGCAAAGAGAGCCTGTGCAGGGAAACTCCTGTTTTTAAAACTATCAGATCTCTTGAGACTCGATCGCTATCACGAGAACAGTGCAGGAAAGACCCGCCCCCATAATGCTGTCACCTCCTACCAGCTCCCTCCTACAACACACTGGAACTGTGGTAGTTACAAATCAAGATGAGACTTGGGTGGGGGCACAGCCAAACCATAGCACTGTTCTATCTCATTTGGACTCAGTATATCATGAACCAAATATATGCTTTTAAGTATTTGGGAAGATGAGAAGGAAAATCGTATTTTCTCAAAAACTGTAGGCTTATATCTTAAGGAGTTTTGGATTGGTTTTACTATTTTTATTCTTGCAATATAAGATTTATGTTATAGAGAGCTAATAGACAACCACCCTGCCTAAAACAAACAATTGCCAGAAGGGGTCTTTTAGGAATTCTTGAAACTTATCCGAGTTCGGGAGATGAAGTCAGAAGTCTTGAGAATGGAGATAATTGAGTGAAAGAGAGAAACTTACAGGAGAAAGAGTTTCTCAGCTGTGTTTTCTCTGTTCACTTCTAAAGGACCTTGAAGGTTTCTGACATCCCCTGGGTGTATTAGGCTCTTTCCTTGCCCTTAAGAATGCAGAATTCAGTAATAAAAACAATTATTCCTGAATTGTGTTGTCAATGCCTGACATTTACATGCATAGAATTTGGGCCTCTCCCAGGGTGCAGATCTTCACTGTGAATAAGGCAGCGTTCTAACCTTAGGCAGAGTAAGATTCTCACACCAAGCAGGCTGCTGCAGTCTGAAGGACCTAAAAACACCTGTTACAGGGATCTGCATCTTCAGATGGTAATCAAACTTTTAGTTAAGGTTTTTTTTTTTTTTTTTTTTTTTGGGCAAAAAAGAGCAGTGTTATATAATTTTACATTAAATAGTGGAATTGCCATGAAAACAATTTGTTCTGACATTGGTCCAGGAGCCAAATAAGCCTGCTGGGAATGGCAGGTCTTGGCAGCGGGTGCAGCCGCAGGGCTTCAGAGCAGCCCCTTCCCGCCTCACCTGCTCTGTTAGCGTAAATCTCCCCTCAGCGGTTTCCTCCTAGAATCCAGCTTGAAAAGTAAATGGAAACAAACAAGCATCAGTTACGGTCTGGGTGGGCTGCCACATATTGCATGTTCTGTATGACACACTGGTACGTGCGCACTGCGTAGCCACTAGCCCGAGTTGGAGAGGAGCTCTCAGGTGAGCGTTGTGAATGTGCACGTCGTCTTCGCAACGCTGCCCACCATGTATCTCTGAGAAGTCAGTATGCGTGTGGACAAAGAACAGAAGGGAATGCAGGCAGGTCAGGATTGCCCTTGATAGGTGCTTCTCAGCTGGAGCTGTGCTCACTTCCTAGTTGAGGACCTGCAGCGCTATTGCAGTGTGGACTCGTAATGGCGCCGTCTTTTCAGCACGTCTTTTTTGATGCCTCGTTTGCTGCTGCTGGGCCCAGGCGCAGCGAGCTTCTCTGGCATGTGGGTCATTCGTTGGCAGTGTGCGTTTGGTGAAATTGGTAGCTGGGTTTCTCTGTCTGCCGCCCCCACCTGGAACGTTGGTGTTCTGAGCCTATAGCAGGTGCTTTCCCGTGACTTCCCTTTCTTTCTGTCCTGTGTTCGTTACTGTTACTGTGGTTTGTATGCTTCTGTATTTTGCTGGGGCACATCCTCCAATAGTTTGCCAAGGAAGGGTACATAGGAACACAAAATTTTTTTAATTCTTAGGTATCTGAAAATGCCTTAATTTTGCCCTCCCACTTGAGAGGTAGCTTGGAAGGACCTAGAATGGCAGGATGGATATCACTTTCCCTAATAATGTGGGTGCTGGGTGCCGCCATCTCCAGGAGCCTTTGCTGCCTTGGAGAAGCTCACGCCGTGCCCATTCCCATTCTCTCCTGTTTAACTTCCCTGGGCATTGAGCAGTTTGCATCATGCTCTGCCATGCCAGCAACACAGTGGACAAAGCTCCTTCTGCCATGGGGCTTATGTTGTAGAGGGCAGAGCCAGACAGTGACGGTGGACACGAGACTAAGAGCAATGGAGAAAGTGGCCATGACAAGGGCACCAGGGTTCTGGGGAGGCCAGCAGTGCTGGCGCCATGGGGACAGGGAGGCCTCCTGTGACCAGAGACCAGAGGAAGTGCAGGTGAGCCCAGCAGTTACCATGTGCTGGGGAGGGAACGCGACACATGGGATATGAGGTGGGAGAGGCAGGCAGGTGAGTTTGCAGGAGGGCCTCCCAGACAAGGGACTAGGCTTGACCCTGGTTGAGAGGGGTCACCATGGAAGGGAGTTAGGCAGAAACTGGAGGCAGGGATGGAAATCCCAGGGCAGCAGCGGCCGAGAGGCTGTGCACATGGAGGGCAGGCCGGACGGCAGGACTCAGAGCCAAACTGGCAGGCGTCAGCCATGGGGTCTGCTGGATGAAGTGGATGGACGAGGGGTGTGGCCGCTTCCTGCGTTGGGGGACTACAGCAGAGAGGCATGGGGAGAAGTCTCCATGCCATGTGGACACATTCGGGTTGAAATATGTGTGAGACGTCCCAGTGGGAATGCTGAGTAGGTAGTTAACGCACAAGTTCAAGTTCAGCTCAGGGCTGGAGATGTGAATTCTGCGGCCATCAAGTAGAAATAGGATTTAAAGCCACTCAACTTAGAAGAGCTCCTGTCAGCAGGATTTAGATCCAGGCAAGGAGACTGAGAGGCATGGCCTCTGCCGAGGAAGAGCCCAGGGCTGTGGGGGCAGCGAGGCCACCGTCTGGCTCTGGATGCCTGGAGAGCCAGGAGAGAGGAAGGCTGGCGTTGCTGCCTCTCAGATATGCTCAGACATGCTCAGCTAGTAATATTTGTGTGGCTAACACAGGGCTCATCTCTAACATGTTTTATTTAAATAGATGTGTTTTTTAAGAATGTCTGTATTTATCTCCATAGAATTCATTAAAATTTTTTTTATCTTTTTTTTTTTTTTTTTTTTTTTTTTGAGACGGTCTCACTCTGATCTCAGCTCGCTGCACCCTCCACCTTCCGAGTTCAAGTGATTCTCCTGCCCCAGCCTCCCAAGTAGCTAATTTTTTTGTATTTTTAGTAGAGATGGGTTTCACCATGTTGGCCAGGCTGCTTGGGAACTCCTGGCCTCAAGTGATCCACCCACCTTGGCCTCCGAGAGTGCTGGGATTATAGGCATGAGCCACCGCGCCTGGCCTACTTTCTTTTCTTTTCTTTTCTTTTCTTTTTTTCTTTTTGTTTTGTTTTGTTTTGAGATGAAGTCTCATTCTTGTTGCCCTGGCTGAGATCTTGTCTTGATGTCAGCTCACTGCCACCTCTGCCTCCCAGGTTCAAGCGATTCTCCTGCCTCAGCCTTCCGAATAGCTGGGATTATAGGTATGCACCACCACACCCGCCTAATTTTTGTTTAGAGATGGGGTTGCACCGTGTCGGCCAGGCAGGTCTCGAACTCCTGACCTCAGATGATCCTCCCGCCTCGGCCTCCCAGTGTGCTGGGATTATAGGTAAGAGTCACCACGCCCCACCTGTATTCCATTTTTAATTCAAATACACATTGTTCATCCTCCCTGACTTAGCTCTTCCGGAAAGGTGGTTGCTCACCAATCTCCTCCTCTCTGAGAACCTTCTCAGTGCAGGGTTTTGTTCTGAGTGTTAAATTTACACAAGATTAAGATCACACAGTGATACTGGGAAACTGGCTCTGATTTTTGCAAGCAGCCAGCTGAATAGAGGGGCTTTGGGAGATAATTAGGCAGATTTCTCTGACCTGTGTATAGCGCTGCACTTTTCAGAGGCGGCAGTACTGGGGAACAAGGGTTGACAGATGTGCTTCCTGCTTTTAAGCAGCTTGGTTCTCGTCACACAATTGCACTTGCCTTTAGGGACCGTGTAGTGCCTGTTGGAATTCCTTTCTTGGGTTTATGTGGAGTGGGCTTTTGTAGTACTCATGGTGTTTGTTTATTAGAGTAACATTACATCAGCATTTAACTTACTTTAAAACCGAGTCCCCTTTTGGGAAATTCAATAAAATCATGAGAACAGCAACAAATCTAACAAGATGTATATGGTCCCAGCTTACTGAGGGTTCAGCTTTACAGTAGTGCAGATGCCATTTGCTTTCAGTAGAACATGAGTGAGTTACTTGAGATACTCAGAGCTTTGTTATAAAACAGGCTTCGTGTTAGATGATTTCATCCAACCACCGGCTGCTGTAGGTGTTCCGAGCACGCCGAGGGCCGGCGAGGCTACGCCGTGCCGTTCAGTAGGGTGGGTGGATTAAATGCATTTTCTGCTTCACGGTATTGTGAGTGTGTGGCCGGGTCGTCGGGAAGTAGCCTCTCTGTAAGCGCAGGAGGATCCCTGAGGGTCACGGCAGCCTGGGGACAGCAGGAGCCCCTTGGTGCACTGTGCCCTCCCCCATTCATGACTAGCAATTCATGACCAGTTATGGTAAAGCTCTTGTGGCTTTTGCCAGCCCAGACTGCAGTTTGCAGACCACAGCCCAGTTTGTGGATTTTATTTCTGTTCTCACCCTGTTCTAGTCCAGAAATTCTTAAAATTAGCGTTCACGAGAATTGCTGTAGATAGCCTTCAAGGGGCTTATACAGAATCCCTGTGTCCTGTGGTTGGTAGGCAGCGAAAAGGGCTTCAGTTGAAGGGTTGTGTGAGCCGTGTGGCGCCGCCGTTGTGTGGGGCACCTGTCAAGCAGCTTCATGGTCACTGCAGCATTGAGGCATTTTAGAAGCAGCCCAGGCCATGCCACCAGCCGGTATGGACTCACTCACTAAACACTGACCGAGGGCCTGCTCACGCTGAGAGCTGTGCGAGCTGCGGAGGGCTTGTGGCAGCCATTTGGAGATGTGGAGTCCTTGGCCTTAGCTGGCCAGCAGTGCTAGTGCTGCAGGAGTCGACACGAGGGCATTGGGTACAGGGTCCTGCGTGAGCCCAGAACAAAGGCCTCCCGGGTCTGCCAAGGGCACAGAGGGTTCCCGAAAGACGCGGCACTGGAGATAAGCTGAACAGGGGCCTCATGGCGGGCAGAGACCCTGTGAGGCCATACCAAGGACAGAGACCTAGGAAACAGAAGCCAGGGCAAGGGTGCGGGCTGGGCACTTGGCAGAAGCTCTTCCAGAGGCTGGCCCTGGCTGCTCCAGGTGCCCTGTGCCCGCCCTCCCTCCCACCAAGGCCGCAGCGTCTGGGGAAGGATGGATCTGACCTCCTCCCTCGTATCTTCACATCCCTGACATGCTGTGAACTGAGAATCTGGGAGAAGCCACCCAAGAGCAGTGTAGCGAAATTCCAGAACCGCTGCGCTGCAGGGTCCCGGGCTGCCTCGGAGCATGGCGGGGCCATAGAGCATATCTCACGTTCTCGCCATCTGCCCGCAGATGAGGGTTTTCATCTCACCAAACAGCACGTACTTTGTTTTTCTTGGAGTCCTTTTGAGATACAGGACGATTTTCAAATTTGATTACAATCTTGGAGAGAATCACAGGTATGTGGAGAAGAGGTCATAGCAGGAGTGGCTGGCAGCAGACCGCCTCACCGAGGCTGCACGTGTCGGCTTCACTGCTCTCCTTCTTCGTGAGAATCTCCTGGGTCTGGGTTAAGGGTGTGCCTGGAGCGTTGTCAGCCTGGATGGTTTTTAGTGTGGAGCCTCTGAAGCAAGTTGTGGACCTAGGCTAGGGTGTCCCTGGAGATGTTTTCAGATTTGGGGACTTGTTTCGTTTTTATACCTACAGATAGCCCCTTTTTCTTTTCGTGAGCTCAGCTGTACGTAGTTTTTCTTTTTTTTTTAAAGACAGGGTTTCACCATGTTGGGCAGGCTGGTCTTGAGCTTCTGACCTCAGGTGATCCGCACGCCTCGGCCTCCCAAAGTGCTGAGATTACAGGCGTGAGCCACCACGCCCGGCCACGTTTTAATTTTTTTAAGAGACAGGGCCTTATTCTATCACCCAGGCTGGAATGCAGTGGTGTAATCACAGCTCACTGCAGCCCCGAACTCCGGCTCAGGCCATCCTCCTGCTACAACCTTCCAAGTAGCTGGGACTACAGGTATGTACCATGCCCAGCTCATTTTATTTTATTTTATTTTATTTATTTTATTTTATTTTATTTTATTTTATTTTATTGGAGATGGGGTCTTGCAGTATTGCCCAGGCCTCAAGCATCCTCCTACCTCAGCCTCCCAAAGTTCTGGGATGATAGGTGTGACCCACTGCAACCAGCCTAGATTCTTCATTGTATTTTAGCTGACATTTTTGATGTTTGCAGTGGATGAGTAGTCTGCCATTTTGCCAGTGCTGTTTTTTTAACACTTTGTTTTTATTTAACAAGATGGAAGGCTCAGGAAGGTCATATAGACTAACACACTGCATGTTCTTTCGAAGGAATGGTGCTCAGCTTTGAAAACAGATTTATTCATCTCTGTTGTGTTCCAGTGCAATTGCACTTTACACAGATACGTAAAGAATGTAGGTATCGGATTGGAGCTGCATAATATGTACCACTGGTTGAAATAATTATTAACTGTTTTATTTTTATGAATTCTTCGTGGCCCCAGTTTAAAACATATTTGGGCTTCTTTTTAGGAATGAGACTGGCTGTCCAGCGCAGGACATGGGGTTTCTGTCCTTCCTGCTGAGGTGGGAGGCTTGAGACCTGGCAGCAGCCAGTCCGTGGTGGAGTTAGAGAACCCAGCCCTCCCCAGAGCCAGGCGCATGATGGGCTGCGCTCTCTCCCCGGAGTGCTGGCTTCACACTGGGCTGAGAGGAAGCATCCATCCCTGACGACTCCAGCAGGGAGCGGGTGCGAGCAGCAGCTCCTCTCTTCCAGGGATGACATCTCCCACAGAAGCACCTGCTTCTGTTTGGATCCTAATTTTGATAGGAGAGCCTGTGTCGGACCGTTGGGTCAGTTCGTCCACCCAGCACATGCTCTGTGCTCAATGCAGACGCTGCAGAGATGGTGAAGACAGGACCGCCCTCTGTCAGCCTCCTCCCCGTTGCATCCAAGGGTCTCATCCCTGCCCCTGGCCTTTTGTCAGAGATGTTACGCAGATATTTCTGTGCTAAGGATAATGTGGAGTACATTCAGCCCATGTATCTTATTTTGAAAATTGGGGATATTGCCGTTTCTCCATAACCGTGGTTGATGTGTAAGTAACATGGAGCTAGAGAATGACAGTTTGGGAGTTCATGTATATGTAGTTAATTTAAATAAAAAGTCATTAACAGCTGGGGAATGTGCCTACGGTACATAGGAATTACGCTGCTTTGCCAATCTACGATGGAAAGGTCGAGAAATTCTAAGTTGTACTTCTGAAATTTTTCTCTGCATAGCATATATTACTGGAAACCATGATTAAGCTTTCACTGTTTTTCAATATTATTGTTTTAAGGTGAATTAATTGAAAGTGAAGATAAAAGTTTTTAATTCGAAAAATATTTTTGCCATTTCCTAATAAAGAGGAAGAAATTAAATCTCTGTATAGTCAGAACTAGTTGCTTAACAGGACTGGAAATTAAATTTCATAATTAATCATTGAATCATCTGTGATTCGTGGTTCTGAACATTTAGCCCCCAGAAGGATAAACACACAGGATGTTTAGTTAAGACGGCGTGCCGCTACCCTACAGATACTTGCACGTGCGCACAGAATACGTGGGAAGACGCTGCACATCTGTCTATGACAGAAACGCCCAGAAACAGCCTCAGTGCCCTGGAAACTTCCTGAATAAATTCCTGCACAGCATGTGTTGCGGGGGCTGCGGGCTGGCGCGGGGTTGCAAAGAGCGGCTGCCTCCGGAGGGGGCGGTTTCCAGATGAATGTGTGAGCGGAGGGAGCACGGTGCCTCGAGAATGAAAGTTGGTTTGGGAGTGGGAGATGCCAGAGGCATTTCCTCACTGTGCAATTATGAACGTAGGTGACCGTGGTGGGCCGTGAGAGAAAGGAATAGAGGGACTGTTCCCAACCTGCACATCGTGAAGTCAAGGAGAACATTGATTTATCTAGAGAATATTCACGTTTGGTGGCTTTGAATGTCCCCATGGCGTTCACTTTCCATCTGTCTTTGGATGTGTGTTGTGGCTTTGCCTGGTTCTTCTAAACTGCATACTGCACAGACAGCCCTCTTGTATCAGAAAAATCTAGAAAACGGCGTGGTTGGAAATGGGCAGAGGCAATGCTGCACCTTGCTGGGGGGAGGGCTCTTGTGGCTGCGTTATGGACTCACGGACCAGCCTGTCACCGGCCGTGCTCATGCCTGGCAAATGTGTCTCCACAGCGACCGTGGCCGCCATGTATTACAGCTACTACATGCTGCCGGACGGCACTTACTGCCTGGCACCGCCCCCTCCGGGAATCGACGTGGCCACCTACTACAGCACCCTGCCTGCTGGCGTGACCGTGTCTAACTCCCCTGGGGTGACCACCACCGCCCCACCACCTCCTGGGACCACGCCGCCGCCGCCCCCAACCACAGCAGAGACAAGCAGTGGGGCCACCACCACCACCACCACCACCACAAGGTAGGGGCAGCGTCTGCCTCCGCCTGCTGTGAGTCATTCAGCACCGCGGTCACTGGGGCTGTCTGTCTCCATGGGGGGCTTGTAATCTGGATCACAGACAGGGGTCCCCATTACCTGAGCAGTTATTGTTCACAGGAGAACAGAAATTGTCATAGCACAGACTTTTTAGCCTTGAAGTCAGACCACTTCTAAAGTTGAATTCATTAGCATTGCCTGCTGGCCCCGGATCTCCAGCATCTGTTCCTGCACTTCATGTGAGTGTCTCAGTCGAACTGTGCTAGGCAGAATCAGTGTGCAGTGAAACTGCAGTTGTTTGCAAAACGTGCAGGGTTCATAATGTTGATGCAGGTGATGTTGGGGTGCTCGAGTCTCTCACAGGCTGTTGGCAGGTGTGGGGGGCAGGGGCTGGCAGCTACTTTAGTCGACCTATGAAGCCATCAGCAGAGCCCCGGCTTCTCCAGCGGCAAGGGCCCCTAGCGCTCGTGGGACGAGTACGAGACTGGCGCTTTACAGAGGGGCTAGAATGCCCCACCCTGAAAGGAGGCTCTTAGGAAATGCAATGAAACTCAGGGCAGTTTCTGTCAAAACGGCTCTTTCTGGTTATGCTGAGCAAGTCAAACCTTAAATGAAGGAGGCTGAATCGCGCTTGCTGACTTTGTTTTCAATATAGCAACAAGAAACCCACTCATTCTTGGTTGTTTCTAAGAATTAGCTTGTGATTGGAGGGAAGTGTTGATTCGTAGGAAAAATGCACCTTTTATCACTAAAATCCCCATTTTCACTCGACAACGATCCTGTGTAGTTGACTTTGATTTCTGTCACATCCGTTACCTTCAGCAGGAGCCTCCCCTATGTACTGTTTACAACTCACATGTCTCTCTGGGTATCTGAGGCAGTGAGGACTCCCTAGCAGCTGGGACTGAGCAGGGTGAGCCCCTGAGGCCTGGGGGTCTCACAGACTCTTCTCCTGCAGTGCACTTGCCCCCGTGGCCGCCATCATCCCCCCGCCCCCTGACGTCCAGCCTGTGATTGACAAGCTGGCCGAGTATGTCGCCCGGAACGGCCTGAAGTTCGAGACCAGTGTTCGTGCCAAGAACGATCAAAGGTCAGATGAAGAATTTTATCTATGATCGGTATATGGTATTTGGGTAGGTATATGGTATTGGGGGTTTTGTTTAGCCTTTCTTTTTAAATCTAGGTACAGAATTAATTTTTTAATGTTTTTAATCCTTTTCTTGGCTCAAATGCTCTTTTTTGTTGTTGTTTTTGAGAAGGAGTCTCGTTCTGTCTCCCAGGCTGGAGTGCAGTGACACGATCTTGGCTCGCTGCAACCTCCACCTCCTGGAAACAAGTAATTCTCCTGCCTCAGCCTCCCGAGTAGCTGGGATTACAGGCGCGCACCATCACGCCTGGCTGATTTTTGTAATTTACTAGAGATGGGGTTTCACCACGTTGGCCAAGCTGGTCTCAAACTCCTGACCTCAAGTGATCCACATACCTCAGCCTCCCAAAGTGCTGGGATTACAGGCATCAGCCACCACACCCAGCCAATATCTTCAGATACATTTTTTAATTGGCTTGTTAAATTGCTTAGAGTTTGAGTGATGTTTTTAAATTATGTTACCTGTTTTTTGTTTCATGTTTTAAGTAAGAATTTTGAAGCTACCTAAAATAAAAACATGGAATTCATGGTTTTCAAGAATCTGCCTTTAAAATCTAGATGCAAACCCTTCTTTTTAAAAACCAAGTGATGTCCCATGCCTCAGTACTAGTAAAGCATAAAAATATGATGTCACATTTGCAGTATGACCTGTGTAAACCTGGGCAAGCGATTTCTCCCGCTGTGTGGACTCTTCCTCCTCTGTAAAATGAGTGGCTATAATAGTGACCACCTGTTGGGTTGGTGAGGTCATTAAAGAGCTAGTCATCTTAGAGTGCTCAGAACAGGGTCTCTTGTTACTGCAGTGCACTTGTCTTGATAAATGACCCGTTTTCTTTCCGTTTCTGCTCAGATTTGAGTTCCTGCAGCCGTGGCACCAGTATAATGCCTATTATGAGTTTAAGAAGCAGTTCTTCCTCCAGAAAGAAGGGGGCGATAGCACGCAGGTACGTGTCTGAATGCAGGGAGGCTGTGAAGCTGACAGGTGGCTCTGCCTTCCAGATCAGAGGTCACTTGTTTATTCTCCTACAAGTGAAAGGGCTGGGTGATTCTTCACCTTTTTTAATGTATGTCTAGCGTACTCCGTCTTTCACATCCCCCTTAGCTCTGGAACTTCTGTTGAAAGCATCTGCCCACGTTCACAGCATTGACGATCATTTGTCCAGCGTGTTCTAAACAAAAGAATCCTGTTTCTTCAGCTATGCGATGTCTTGGCCGTCTTTGGTTCTTAGCTACATTTCATGACAGCTGTGTACCCTGCTTCTTTGGTACTAACCCGTATGAGATATACAAAACATAAGTGGGCACCTCCCACCTGGCCAGCTGGTGCCAGGAGTGCTCTGAGTGCAGCCTAAGCCTGCTCCTGTGCGCCCTTCCCCTCACCCAGTCCCTAGCATGGTGCTCGCACCCTTGGCGGTGCTTCTTGTCCTGCAGGCCCCTCTTCTGCCTTTGCCCTGCTCTTCTCAGTTATACAGAGACCCTGACATTTTTGTAAAACCAGTTTTGGTGAAGAGATGACATAGGCCTTGCTTCTCAGGAGATTGCTTCAGACCTTTATCTCCGATGGCCCAAACTGAAAGAAACTGACTCATCTGTAGTTGATGGGGATAATTTGGTATTTTTAAAGAATTCTCAGTAATCAGCATCTGAAGATTGGTTCCCAAGGTAGTATTACGGTTTCAAAGAGTATAATGTTTTTTCAGACAGGGGAAAATCTTCCACTCCTCTTTCATACATTCTGTTATATGAAAAAATAGCAGCTCTGGATTTGGGCATCTATTCCCGGTGCTGCTTGGGCAGTAATGTACAATTGCTGTTGTCCAGTGAAACATGTATGCCTCTCTCTTTTTTGACAAATTGTGTATAATTTCCTGCTGACAATTTATAATGACATTTAATCGCTAGGCTGTGTCCACACCAGAAGAGGCTCCCACAGACTCTGCTCCTGAGAAGCCAAGTGACGCTGGGGAAGACGGCACACCTGAAGACGCGGCTGAGGTGGGGGCACGGACAGGCTCAGGCGGGAAGAAGGAGGCGTCATCCAGCAAAACCGTCCCTGACGGGAAGCTGGTGAAAGGTACGCTGCCACTTGCATGTTGGCCTTGCACGTTCCACCTAAGTCGGCAAGCTGGGATCCTCAGTGACCTCAGACTCGGCGCCCTCGCCTGCATGCTGGGGTGGGGTTGGCGGCCACCTGGAGGTTGCGGTGGTAAAACCTCTGCCCTCCGCGCTGCGTCAGGCTTGCCTAGCGTGGCGTTAGAGGTAACATGGGTGTGAGCAGCTCTTAGGTGTGTGTCTGTCTTACAGTCTGTTCAGTGTACTGGACGTTCTTAGAAAGTCTCAAATAATGCTTCATGCTCTCTGGGACTCCTAAAACTATTTATGTGCAAACTGTTGCACCAATGAAATTCATTCGTTTATTTGTCAAAGCAGGTTCCTTGAGAATCTCTACCAGGCAGTACTTCACTCACTCCATTTTAGTTACTTTGTTATGTTCTAGAGGGAGACTTTCATGTTGCAGGACAGACATGCATGTAAAAATAAAAGGCAGACAGAAGAAAAGGCCCGAGAAGGCTCTTAGCCAGGAAGCTCGTGGAAGACTGTATGAACAGCAGTGGGCTCCCCCCGGGGGAGGGAGGTTCCGTGGAGGAGAGGTGTCCCACTGGTGGAGCGGGAGGCGCAGGAGGCAGAAGCCCTGTGGTGCCAGCCGCCTGCCCCGTGCTGAGATGTGGTAGGCGGTCAGCAGTGACTAGGGGGTGGCTGGTGAAGGAGCCTTGGCCAGCTTGCCCAGGCGCTCCCCCTGGGGGAGGGGCAGCACACCTGACAGGTTTTAGGTCAGAAGAACAACTTTGTCCAGTCTGGTGACTTTGTGACACAATTAAGCCAGAGGAGCAACTTAAGAGGTTTCTGGTGGAATTGCTGGCCTGGAGTGGAGTGTGACAGGTGTGGCAGTGGGGCGAGGTGACAGCTCTTTGGTCAGAAGGAAAGGCAGCATGGAGATGAGGTTGAGAAAGTGGGCTGGGGTGGCAAGAGGGCCATCCTTTGCATAAAGATGCCTTTTTATATGAGAATGGTGATCATTTAGTGGAACCAAATCAGTGCAGATGAGCTGCTAATGAGGCGGTTCACTATTTGTGTCTTTGGGCCTCTCATTCCAAGAGGTTCCTGAGCACAAATGATTCATCTCACCCATCCCGGCCACCTTCACACTCTCATTGGAATAACTGAAGGACATAGTAAGTAGAGGATGAAAACGGTGACTACTCTAGAAACAGGGAGGTACTGTCTGTAAGTCAGGATAAGGGGCACACCTAGAGTTGGCAGGGAAGTACCCTTGGGACTCAGGGCAGTGACCCCAGGAGAGTCAACCTTCAGTCACGGGGGCAGCCAGGAGGCTGGAACAGACTGGGAGCACCCCAGAGGAGGCAGCACCCATCCCTTCTCACACCCCAGAAAGCACCCAAAGCCCAAGCCTGCCTCCTGCTCCAGGGGTTGTGAGCCCAGTGAAGGCACCTGGCCCCAGGCCGCTGTGGGGCCCGCAGAGGAGCAGCCCTGCACTCAAGGCTGCTGCCAGCCACGTGACTTCCTCCACACTTCCCTGATTGTCCTAGAACCTGACAGATGAAACAGCACACCCAGAAGTTTCCCGTCTACATCCACCCAAGCCTGAGACTTGAACAGAGGTGTACTACCTGATACCGACAAAACCCATGCCACCTCTCAATTCTCAAAACGCACAGGCCAGCCTCTCTCTGAAAGGATAAGGAGACAAACGTCATTGCGCCCACAGAGATTCCAAAGTTCAGGAGACACATCTGAGCCTCCAGGCATATGGGCATCTCTGAGACAGACTCTTGCATAATAGGAGAAAAATCTTTAGGTCTCATGTGTATTCCACAAAATAGAAAATATTATAAAACCAGTGCTTCTGATAATCTGACATGTGGGAAAGATTGCTTAGAAATAAATTGCTGTGGAGTGTGGTGGCTCACGCCTGTAATCTCAGCACTTCAGGAGGCTGAGGCAGGCAGATCACTTGAGTCCAGGAGTTTGAGACCAGCCTGGGCAACATGACAAAACTCCATCTCTGCTAAAAATTAAAAAATTTAGCCTGGAGTGGTGGTGCACGCCAGTAGTACCAGCTCCTCACGGGGGCTGTGAAGTGGGAGGATTGCTTAAGCCTGGGAGGTGGAGACCAGCCTGGGCAACATTGTGAGACCATGTCTCTACAAAAAAATAAGATGAAATTAGCCAGGCATGATGGCACACATCTGTGCTCCCAGCTACTTGGGAGGCTAAGATGGGATGATCACGTGAGCCCAGGAGACAGAGGTTGCAGTGAGCCAAGGCCACGCCACTGTGCTCCAGTCTGCGCAACAGAGGAAAGAAGCCATAGATTTTTTTTTTAAAGTACACAAGATACAACTAGAAGTTAACACTAGAAAGTAAAGTATATTGCTTTACAATTGAATGAATTTGAAAATCAGTGAAAAATAGCATTTTCTAAGAAAACTTAAGTTGCTGAAATTATTTCATAAAGAAATAAGGAACTGACATAGATCTATAGACCTGAAAGAATTTTTTAAATAATTGGTTAGTGAAATACCTCTAAACCCAGGCAGTCAGCCAAGACACATTAAAGGTCAAGTTAATTCACCCTTAAGAAATAGAACGCCTACATCATTAAAGCCACTCCGCAGCATTAAGAAAGATGAAAAAGTGTGAAGCGCTCAAAGCTTGGCAATCTGTAGACCACAGTCACAAGTATAGATATGAAAATAGTACATTGAATATGAAAATAGTCATAGCTTATGAGCAAGTAGGATTGTTGCAGGAATCCCAGTATGTCACAAAATGAGGAGATCTTTAGAGGTGAGTGGCTTTTTCGGATGCCGAGAAGGCAGCAACATTCTGTCAGATTTGTATGATTTTGTATGATGAAACAACTTTAGTGTAACAATAATTGATGGTGGGAAAACAGGCTTTCCATTTTGAAAAATAATACACAAATTTGACAACCATAATTCCATATAAATTCAGTATTTAAATGTAAAACATAAAAGTAGAAAAATACAAAGGTAATTTTCCAAAATAATCTTGGAGCTGGAAAGAAGTGTCTAAGAACTGAAGCCATAAATCGGGGAAAGATTAGTAGGTCTAATGGGGGCATAGCCTGAATAAAATTAAAAAACAAATAGACAAATAGCAGTGATTGCTAACGTACAGAGATAAAGGTTAGCATCCTTACTACAGAAAGAGTCTTCATAATTCAATGAGAAAAGACAGTGACTGCCCTGGAGAAGCAGACAAAGGACATGGAAAAGATGGTTCCAGAAAGAAGAAAAGTTGATGGCCAGTAAACATATTTTTTCGGTGTATCTTCATTAACAAGTTGTTACTTTTTACCTTTAATTGATAAAGTTTAAAAAGTGACAGTGGTAGAGAGCCTGTGGGCAGTGGGAACACTGTTTTTGGAAGTGTGAGTTGGTACAACCCAGCAGTGTGGACTGAATTTTAAATGCAAGTGACCTTCTACTCCTAGAAACATGTGTTTTACTAAGATGTCTATACAAGGGTGTTCCTTGTACGGCATGTTTGTCTTTTAAAATAAAAAAACTGGAAACAGTTATGGGAAGTTGTGAATTGGCACATCCATACTACTTACTGCTGTCTAAGTGGACTGTGTTGACACGGAAACATGTCTACGCTGTAAAGGAGTGGAACAGGGAGCTTGTGCCCCATTTTACACACACATGTACGTTATGCATGTCTCCCCAGGCATCCGCTAACTACAGTCAGATGATTTTTTTCCGTATTAAAACTGCAGTTGGTCTTTCTTTTTGCTCATAGATTTTCCAATTTTCCCATAGAGAAAATGTATATCACTTTTAAGTTAGAAGTTAGCAATAAAAGTTGTTAGCTAAAAAGCAGAAACCTATTTGCTATGGAAGATGGAGGATTCACTCAGGGGTGCCAGAGGCCACGTCAGCCACGCATCTGTCCCTGCGTGGTCCTGTCCTCCACCAGCTGGGAGCTAGCAGACCAGTGGCGGGTGAATGCAAACCATAGGGAATGGTGTGCAGGAAAGAGGTTGGGCAGGCCTGTCTGAGGAAGCCTCGTGGGGGCCAATCCTTGAAGAATATGAAAGGGACAGGAGAAGAACAGGCAGCTCTCAGGCGGAGGGCAGCCCGGTGCGAAAGTGCAACTGTGGCCCCGATCACACAGGGACTTGCAGCCTTGGGAAGGAACCGGGTTTTATTGTGAATGCAGCGGAGACCACTCCCTAAGGCTGTAGGACATGCTTCCGTATGCTGTAATGTCATCTGCAAGGAAGATGCTAGGCAGAAGCAACAACTTTGTGACTGAAAAATTCCACACAAAGAAGTAATTCCTGATGCCCTGCACTGACCTATGGGACCTTGAGAAACTTAAAGCTTTTCAGCCTTGGTTTTCCAGTCTCTAAAATGGGGAGCCTCTCAGTGTCCGTCCTATGGAGTTGTAAAGGCTGAGTAAGGGAGGCCTGGGGGCCGTGTGTCAGGCCACTCTGTGTAGTGCATAGCTGTGCTTTTTGGCTTTGTCTTTGGTGTGAATAGATACTAGCTTTAAAATGTCTACTTGAGAGGCCAGGGCATGTGGATCACCTGAGGTCAGGAGTTCAAGAGCAGCCTAGCCAACATTGCAAAACCCCGTCTCTACTAAAAATACAAAAAATGCGCTGGGCATGGTGGCAGGTGCCAGTAATGCCAGCTACTCGGGAGGCTAAGGCAGGAGAATCACTTGAACTCGGGAGGCAGAGGTTGCAGTGAGCTGAGATTGCACCACTGCACTCCAGCCTGGGTGACAAGAGCGAGACTCCGTCTCAAAAAAAAAAAAAGTCTACTTGAGGCTGGGCACAGCCGCTCATGCTTATAATCCCAGCACTTCAGGAGGCTCCGGCAGGAGGATCACTTGAGGCTGGGAGGTCAAGGCTGCAGTAAGCCATGATTGTACCACTGTACTGCAGCCTGGGCAACACAGTGGCACCCTGTCTCAAAAAGAATAGATAGAATAAAATGTAAGATGAAATAAGCATTGCTAGGAGGAAGTGTTCCAGAAGCTTTCATCTATTATATTACTCTTATTTGTTGATTGCATATTTTTCTAATTTGGGAAGATGGTTTGGGAATACTGTTTTAAAATTATTTTGTGATATATTTTAGTCTAGCCCCACTTTCGTTTTGGTTTTTTGTTTCATTTTTTTGTTTGTTTTGTTTTTTGATACAGAGTCTCACTCTGTCACCCAGGCTGGAGTACAGTGGCATGATTTTGGCTCACTGCAACCTCTGCCTCCCAGGTTCAAGTGATTCTCCTGCCTCAGCCTCCCAAGTAGCTGGGACTACAAACACACAGCACCATGCCCAGCTAATTTTTATATTTTTAGTAGTGATGCGGTTTCACCATGTTGGCCAGGCTGGTCTTGAACTCCTGACCTCAGGTGGTCCATCCACCTCGGACTCCCAAAGTGCTGGGATTATAGGTGTGTGCCACCACACCTGGCCAGTTTTTTTTGTTTTTTTTTTTTTATGGAAAGTCTCAAACATGTATAAAAACAGAGTATCACATAATGACTGCTCATACCCCACACACGTGCTCATCATCTGGCTTCAGCTGCCAGCCCTGGGGATGGCACTACCTTAGGTGTCTCAGTCACTTTATTAAATGCCACTTGCAGAATATTGTGAAGTAAATCCCCATCGTCATAGCACTTTTTCCATGAATACTTTAGCATGTATCTCTAAAAGTAAAAACTTTTAAAAACATAAACACAATAAAATGGTTAATAATGCCTGTCCTTATAAAACACATTTTCAGTTCCTTGTGTGCTTTTAGGGGGTTGTCATGAATGTAAATACACACTGCACAAGTGCGGGTGGCATTGCACAGATAACACCAGGCACACACGGGTTTGGAGCTGTAAAATGCTAAAGCCGGAAGACCTCCTCCAGGGCCAGCCAGGTAGCCCCCACTGTGCTCCAGCCGCAGCCTCACATACACAAGTTGCAGCCCTTCTAGAACCTGCCTTGTTTACCCAGAGCCCACTCCCTCTCAGTCACCTGGTTCACAGTGCACTTAACGTCCCCTTCCTTGTGGGTTACTTGAATAGTCTTCGTAATTAATAACTAATATTTTTGAAAATACCATACCTTATTGCAACCAGTGAGCTCTTGCCAAGAGCCATTTGTCACAGCATCTAAAAGAGGAAGGGACTCTGTTCATTGAGTCGGCGGGGGGCAGGGAAGATGATTTTTTTCTTTGGGGCCTCTGTATTTCTGTTAAATTTAACTGAATATTCTAGGAGGAGGGATTGCTCCTAAATTTTTGTTACGCCGGGTTTGAAATTTTCTTACAGGTGTGGAAAATGGTCTAACATAATGCCTGTCACAAGTAGGTAAAAATGTTTGCTGAGTAAAGGCATGGATTCTGTCATTTTTGCTTTGTAAGAAAAGGTTATTTTATATAATGGGGAATTTTGCTGTTTATAGTGGAGTCACATCATATGCCTACTGAAGCAAATTCAGATATATGCTGAGCCGTGAACATTTTTTTAAAGAAAAATGACAATAATTGACCATTAAAAATTGCACGTGACTGCCCTGGCATCAGCGAGTGTGTCCCTGCCATGCAGTCCCCGGTGAGTGCGGTTCTCACAGCCTGGGCTGCCTCTGCCGTGGGACACGGTTTAGGGGCTCGCCCCAGCCCCATGCCGTGCAGTGCACACCTGCACAGGGCCGCTCTGACGGCACAGGCTTCCCTCACTGCCCCTGCCGCAGAACACGGTTTAGGGGCTTGCCGCAGACCCTGCATAAGATTTGGCTCCATGCTAGCTGTCCCCTTCCTACCAGCCAACGCTCAGGGGGTTAGCAGGGCCTGCGAAGATTTCTGCTCGGTGCTTCTTGTTACCTAAACATGTATCGTAATTTTCACCTTTCCTCAATAGCTTCATTTGCTCCAATAAGCTTTGCAATCAAGGCCAAAGAAAATGATCTGCTTCCCCTGGAAAAAAATCGTGTTAAGCTAGATGATGACAGTGATGATGATGAAGAAAGCAAAGAAGGCCAAGAAAGTTCTAGTAGTGCTGCAAACACTAACCCAGCAGTTGCCCCACCCTGTATAGTTGTTGAGGAGAAGAAGCCTCAACTTACCCAGGAGGAGCTAGAAGCAAAGCAAGGTTTGTTGATAGCTTTTAAACTTCTTGAAAGCAAGGAAATACATAAATATAAGATTTATCTGCTAAGCCAAAAATACCGAGACTGCCAACTAGAATCAGAAGGCTTTGGAAATCAGAACCATTTGGGAGTTGTGTAACATGTCTGAGGTTTTGAAACATTCTCTGTTAGAGGAGTGAGTTCTCTTCACTGAGCCTCAAATGCAGTGCCGTTGGCAGTTGGTTTTCGGAGAAACTGAGCTGGCCGTCTTAACTCTAATGTGCCACCGCGGAATGCGTTTACAGGGGCTCACTTTGCGCCTGGCTGGCAGCCCAGGGTGAAAGGCTCAGCCTCTCTTCCCAGCTCAGGAACCAAACTACGAAATGCCCTTTTGTGAGGCTGCCTCCGCGCAGAACCATTGGGCCCTGGAAGGTGGTGTGTACCCAGCTGGTTTTCAGGCTGCGGCTTGTCTTCGCGGGCCACAGCGTGGCCACCACACCTGCCCCAGCTCTGCCAGCAGCATGGGGACAGCATATAGTCTTCCTATCCGACTCCAAAATAAATTCTGTTCTGCATTAAAGCACTCAAATAATGGTTGCTGCATTTGTGGTTGTTACCTGTTCTAACTGGTTTTCTGAAATTGCTTTTTCTGTATACACACGTTCAGATCAAGCAACATTTAAAAGAGGCCGTTTTTCAACCACAATATACCTTCCCGTGAAGACCTTCCATTGTGCTGTGCTGTTCTCCCTAAGCAGACGTGCAGTCATGCCTGTGCATCTCAGCCTGTCCTTACTGTGTGTAAACGAACCAACTGTCGGATCATTTGGAATAAAACACTTGATGGAGTGTTTATTGCCTGATGTGAATATTTTGGATAAAGTTGAGAGGTGTTCATTATTCCAGTTTTCATTAGTATAGCATCTCATCAACCTTCAAACTCTGAAAGTATAATGTCCAAAGAAGGGCACGTTATAAACTAATTCTCTCAAAATTTGATTTGTCCGATATATGTACCTATTCAGAAATTTTAACTAACTACATTGTATGACGCTTTTGCAACCTGTGAAAAGTAAGATGAGGTAAAATACAGCTTGCTCTAAACTTCTCTTTTTTCTTTATTGATTCCTTAAGCAAAGCAAAAGCTGGAAGATCGCCTCGCAGCTGCTGCCCGGGAAAAGCTGGCCCAGGCATCTAAGGAGTCAAAAGAGAAACAGCTTCAAGCAGAACGTAAAAGGAAAGCGGCTTTATTTTTACAGACCCTAAAAAATCCTCTGCCGGAAACAGAAGCTGGGAAAATTGAGGAGAGTCCTTTGAGCGTAGAGGTATGTTAAAGAAGTTCTGAGTTGGTATTTGCGGGGCTGCATGGTAGATAGAAGCAGGTGAGGGTGTGCCTCCCTCCAGCTGCCCTAGTCTCTGGCCTGAGTGAGGGATATGAACCTCCAGCTCTTCCTTCCTACATGGAGTGACCAGCTTTTGCTTTATGGCCGTGAGTCTAAGAATTTGACAACAGTTCCCCTGTAAACGCACTTGTTCACGTACGCACCAAATACTGCCTGCGATTTCAGACGAGCCTCTGCTTCACAGCTGCCTTTATGGGCTGGCAGGAGGGCTTAGGGAGTGCCTCCCGTGCATCCTGCTGGGGAAATGCAGACACACTACACTAGAGCCCTGTCTGCCCAGGAGCACCAGTTTTGAGCTCACACTTAGGGCAGAAATTCTTTTGCCAAGGCCTGTATCAATAGTAGCAGCACTTTAATTAAAGAGAAAAAGGAAGAGGGATACTCCAGGAGTAGTAGGTGGCTCCTTCCTCTGGTGTGAACAGGGATATGGTCTTACATGGGGGTTATCACGTGGCTGCCTTACACGTCTCCTGCACCAGAGACCTCAGACCACAGGCCTTCAGGAGACACTGGCTCCGGTGCCAAGGGGATTGCTCATGTTGGTGCCCAATACCAGAGGCCTTCAGGAAGCACCGATTCCTTCAGCAGTGCAGCAATTAGTCACATTCAGTGAAAACTCTGCTTTTTTTTAGTCACATCATTTTAGAATCTTTTAAGTTTTATTGTAGATTCTTTATAGCAGTTTTGTCTCTGAATTTTATTTTGTATTTAAACTATACTTCAAGAATATCTAGAAATTCTTCTGGGAGTTCAGGAGCATTTTGGAGACAAAACTCTTTTAAAGTAAGAAAAATAATAGAGTAGGACACGTCCTTTTAGGGTTAAAGGAGGATTGTCTTTGTGTCAATTAACCATGGCAAAACTGAGTATTGTAGTGGCTAGTCCTGTCATTGTAGTTGAATTAAAAGCTGACTTAATATTTGAACTGTAATATTAGAATGAGTTTAGATCTGCAATTAGTCAATAGCTTAAAAAGTTACGGTTTTTAGCCGGGCGTGGTGGCACATGCCTGTAATCCCAACCACTTGGGAGGCTGCCGCAGGAGAATTGCTTGAACCCAGGAGGCAGAGGTTGCAGTGAGCCTAGATTGCGCCATTGCACTCCAACCTGAACCACAGAGTGAGACTCTGTCTCAAAAAAAGTAAACTGTGGTTTTATGTTATTTTAAGAGCAGCTAAAAAATCATTTTATAAAATTTCAACCTAATCTCTCTCTAAAAAAAATGAATGAACACAGGAATGGAAAACCAGATACCGCTTGTTCCTGCTGATCAGTGGGAGTTCTAAACACTGAGTGCGCATGGTCACAGAGAAGGAGCGACAGTCAGCAGGGCCTAGTGGAGGGTGGAGGGCAGGAGGAGGAGGAGGCTGAAGATCAAAAATGTGCCTGTCAGCTCCTCTGCTCACTGCCTGGGTGATGAAATAAATAAAAGTTGGAAAGAATTTAAAAAGTAGTAACTCCAAGAATTTTGCTTTTTGAAAAGTTTCAAACCTTCAAAAAATTTGAAAGAACGGTAAGATGACCCCAGTGCCCCAGGTGAGCATGTGCGTGTGCTCACTTATCTGTGTGCTCCACGTTGACCCACGCCTGCGCACCTTCCCTGAAAGTCATTTGCGGACGTGGTGACCGCTCTGCCCTGGATGCTGCGGCTGCGTTTCCCACACAGGACCTTCTCCTGGGAAGCACAGTGCCACACGCAGACTGCCCACTGACGCACGTCACCTCCCCTGCAGGCCGCAGCCACATTGCTCCAAGTGGCCTTGAATGTCCTTTGTGGCTGTTTTTTTCTCATAATACAGAATGAGCTTTTCACTTTAATTATATTGATGTTTCTAAGAGTCCAGGGCCATTATTCAAAACTGATTCTCTGCTTGAAGTCACTTGGCTTTTCTGTGGAAAACAACATTCTGAGCTCAGACTTTTCAAATGATGCTGAAGGCTGAATCAGCTTTCTTCTGTTGGGAGTCAGTCTGAAATCCTCTCCCATCTGGCAGGAGGCCTCAGAAGTAATAGCTGATGACCAAGGCGGGGAGAATTAGATAAGAGGAGCAGAGAAGGTGAGCCTACGTGAGACCCTGTCAAGTCCCCGAGTGCCACAGGTGGGCTCCTGCCCCTGATTCCTGAGTGTTCGGGCCACTTGCTGTAGCCTCAGCTCCACAGGTCTGTGGCGCCCAGCCCTCCGAACCATTCAGTGTGCCAGTCCCAGAAGGTGGGAAGGCCAAGCAGCCCTCCGGACACCACCTCACAGCCTTTCCATAGCTCTTTAGAGTTGAGGCCACCTCCTGGCTCCTCACTTCAGCCAATTATGGCAAAAGCAAAAAGAATCTGTGGTCATTCCTCAGCGTGTGTGTGTGTGTGTGTGTGTGTGTGTGTGTGTGTGTGTGTGTGTGTCTGTGTGCATGCGCGTGTGTGCACGCACGCGTGCACGTTATGGAGTCCTGCTCTGTTGCCCAGGCTCAAGTGCAGTGGTGCGATCTTGGCTCACTGCAACCTCTGCCTCCCAGATTCAAGCAGTTCTTTTGCCTCAGCCTCCTGAGTAGCTGGGACTGCAGGTGCATGCCACCACACCCAGCTAATTTTTGTATTTTTAGTAGAGACGGGGTTTCACCACGTTGGCCAGAATGGTCTCAATCTCCTGACTTGATCCACCCGCCTCGGCCTCCCAAAGTGCCGTGATTCAGGCGTGAGCCACTGCGCCTGGCTATTCCTCAGCTTTAATAGGATTTCTTGGCTGGGCACTGTGGCTCATGCCTGTAGTCCCAGCACTTAGGGAGACCAAGGTGGGTGGATTGCCTGAGGTCAGTAGTGAACCAGCCTGGCCAACATGATGAAACCTCATCTCTACTAAAAATGCAAAAAATTAGCAGGGCGTGGTGGCATGTGCCTATAATCCCAGCTACTTGGGAGGCTGAGGCAGGAGAATCTCTTGAACCCAGAGTGAGCCATGATCACGTCACTGGACTCCAGCCTGGGCGACAGAGTGAGACTCCATCTCAAAAAAAAAAGGATATTCTGCAGCAATAAGGGGATGAAATACATAGCAACAAAAATGATCATGAGGGCTCTTGTAGCCACACAAAAATGCTTGTAATGCAGCACACAGGAGAAGCGCAGTGTAAAATACCTCCAATTCTGTGGCTACAGCCGTGAAAACATGCACATAGAGAGGAGGGGAGGGAGCTGAAGAAAGGAAGGGACCTTCTGCAGGGGCGGACGGGTTACTGTCATTTCCTTTATTGTGTTTCAATACTATTTGTGCAGCGGATAAAGGGATTGATTGAAAGACATTTGTGAGAATACTTTAACCAGTGATACTACGTGACTGTATCTGTATATTCTAATAAAATTTCCAGTGAAACTCAGTCACAACTATAATTTATCACTGACCCAGTTTTTCCCAGTCTGCTGTAGTTCCACATCACAGCCACCAGAATTATTTCCTCATAAACACAGGATAGGTTTAGCTTAGGCCTTTATCCTATTTATTTTTATACGCACCTTCTCTCACCTCTCCTGTTGGCAAGCACTGGCTTTTGGATCTATAAGACATAGAAATGAGTGTTTAATCACTGGGACGCTCTCCCTGGATATAAGTCTGTGTGCGTCTATGTGCAGGTTAAGCGACCAAGCCATTGCAGCAAAAATGTAATGGTTATAGCAGATGGTGATAAATGTCTTTAATTGCTTCTGAAACAAAAATACTTGTAATTAAGTTGGCGATTGTCATAAATCAGGTTCAAACTTGAAAATATTTTTAGCCTAAAACAACTTCTAGGGACAGGTTACCCTCGACTTTACTAAGTAAGTATTCTAGCATATACTTCACTCACTGATGTTGAGACACTTGACCCAACTGTGTAGTTGTAAAATTCTCAGAGTCCAGGAGGACTTGAGATAAGATCACATTTGGCCACCTCACACCCTGGATCAGGAAGCCTGTGTGGCCGAGAGCGCGCCGGCCCCAGGAGGCTCATGGCGCCCCCCAGGTCTGTCGGAGCCATGGCCAGCTCAGGCTGGCTCTGCAGGGAGAAACCGCAAGCAGGGTGGCATGAGGACACTCCCCTGTACAAGACCTGGCATCACACGGCAGGAATTTTACCATCATCTTCAAGTTGGCTGGAAACAGCCACGGTGCAGCTGATGGCCTGAAGGACACTAGCTTCTCTGTCTGTACGTTGCTTTTTATAAAAGTGATGTGTATATATGATACGTATGATTTTCAAAGTTCAAATGCTAGAGAAAGCTATAAAACAGAAGAAAGATCCTCTCCTTCTTGTGTATTTTTTTTAATGACTGTGGAAATGGCAGTTTTTAAAATTCCTCTGAATTCTCTCCCTTATGTATATTTTGGGTTTTTAACATGAAGGTTACCATTTTACCTTTTTTAACTGTACAACTTATGCTGGCATCAAATATATTTGCACTGTGCAACCATTACCAGAATGTTTATCTTCCAACACCAAAACTCTACAGCCATTAAAGAGTACCTCCCTGCTCTCCCCGCCCGCCAGCCCTGGCACCACCTGCTCTCAGTCTCTGTGACCTGGACCCTGGGGACCGCGCGTGAGTGGGATTCTGCAGGGTCTGTGCTTCTGTGCTGGGTGCCTTCACCTAGCGCAGTGTCCTCTGGGTCCAGCCACTCAATAGTCGCGTCGGGCCCCCTTCCATTTTCGGCTGAATGATACCAGTCGTGGGCATCCACCCTATTTGTTTCCTGTGTATCCCTGAGGGGAAAAGATGTGATTCGTGTGTGTAGAGATGTAAAACCTCACAATTATGGGATCATACCCTACGTCTTTTTCTGACATCTTGCCTTTTTCAGTTATAGTAGAGATCTGTTATCAGTGCTTACAGTGGTGTTTGGTGAGTTACAGGCACTCGGTAGATACTTACTGGCTGAATGGCTATAAGTAGTTTACCTGTAAATCCACCCCCGTGTGTGCCCCTCCTCTGCTCTGGGAAGTGTGAGCCGCGTCTCGGGTCTGTCTTTGTGAACAATGCCGCTTTCACCTGATCCGTGTCCTGTGTCTTGTGGACTCCAGTGAGTGCACCCATGGGGGAAATTCTCACCGTGGAATTGCTTTTTTAATTTGAGATACTGCCAGATTGACCTCTGAAGGGATCGTAGCAGTCTTACTTGCCCCCATGGGGTATGGGAACTGTTTCTGCATGCCCCTGTCGGCATTGGTTACCATCAGCCTTTCTGTGGGAAAGCAGCTGTAACTTCGTATTCACGGGTAAGGGATACCGAGTCACTTGGCTGTTTCTCGGCATTGTCTGCTGCCTTTTGAGCTGGCTTTCCCTTAGCTGGGCCCGTGTTTCTTCTGGTTATCTTTCTCTACATGGCTTCCTGTTAGCTGTTTGTCATCAGTGTCACAAACTTTTTTCCCCTGGTACGCTTTTGACCTGCCGCACTTGGAATTTATTTCGGTTTGAGGAGCATGTTGCTACATGCGACACATTCAGTAAGTCATACGTCTTCCCCAGGGACTCACAGAGCCTTCTTTATGATGTGCTGAATTCCCGTGTGTACTCAGTCCTTCTGCATACATGTCCGTGTTCAGTCCCGTGGATCGTTAAGAGAGGTGATTTTACATATTCAGGTACAGTTGCAAGTGATGTCCTTAAGTGTCCCTGTTGGCATGGAAAGATATTGACAGTACTCTAAATTTTTCAAGTGGTTTATAAAATGTATAAAAGCATATGCAAAAATAGTGCATATAAACCTGCATATGAGACGTGAGAGTTCCCTTCACCCCTTCTCAGGACTCGCAAAGGGGGTGGCTCATTACTCGAACACCACTCAATCCCTTATGGGAGGGAGCACACGCGTGGCCAGGTGCGGGAACCAGAGCAAAGGAATGCTGGAGCTGGCCAGTCAATCCTCCCTGGTGGGAGCAGGCTCTGCGTGGGCCTCACAGCAGCGTCCAAGCATATTCCAGTGCTCTCTAGCTCTGCTGTCCAGGAGGAGGTGTCTGCGACCCCCGGAGCCCCAGAAGCCATGTTACAATCAGTGCTGAATGTCAGCTCAGTGGAGGGTCAGGGTGACAGTCTTTACATCCTGCCCTCTTGGTACCTGAGTGCTTGTCCGGCGTCCAGGAAGAATCAGGTCACACAGATTAAAGGGTGGTGAATGTGAAGGACTTTATTGAGCAGTGGAAGTGGCTCTCAGCAGGAAGAGAAGCTGGAAAGGGGATACGGCGGGAAGATAATTTCCGTGTATGTGTGCCCTGAGTCTGGGGTCTGGGGTTCTTACAGGACAGAGGGCGGGGCCAGCAACAGCCGGCATGAAAGCAGGGATAGTTGTCACTTTGGGCTGTGGGTCCAAGCCCTCGTCAGTGTTTCCTGCCTCCTGTCTGTATCACGTATACGCCCTCTTCATTCCTAGTGAGTGTTCTCAGTCCAGGATGAAGACAAGTCAGTCTTCACTGAACCCCATTTATCATGCAGTCATTTACAGAGTAGCAACAGACTGCACAATGATTTCTTAGATTCCACCGAGTTTTTACTTTTTCTTTTTGAGAGAGCCTCACTTTGTGGCCCAGGCTGAAGTGCAGTGGTACCGTCACAGCTCATAGCAGCCTTGATCTCCCAGGCTCAAGAGTCCTCCTACCTCAGCCTCCGTAGTAGCCAGGACTTATATGTACTTGCCACGACACCCAGCTAAATATTTTTGTATTTTTGGTAGAGATGAGGTTTTGCTATATTGCCCAGACTGCTCTTGAACTCCTGGCCTCAAGCAGTTATCCCGCCTTGGCCTCCCAAGATGCTGGGGTGACAGGCGCGAGCCACTGCACGCAGCCCACAAATTTTTTCAAGTTACTGATCCTGCCAGGTTTCCAATTCCAACAAAAGTGTGAAAAGGAAATAGGAACAGAAAGCAGCCAGCGTTTGCCGAATCTCTGTGGTGTGCTAGGTGCTGAGGCACTCTGGGGTATGAATTAAAGCTTGCTTGATAACCAGTGACCATGACGGCATTTGGGCTGTTGGTGTTCCCACGTGGGCCTTTGCATCAGGACAGCCCAGCCGGGAGGAGAGCGGTGGCTCTGGGACCTGGGGCTCAGGCGGGGCCTTGAGGAATTTACAGAATAGTGAGGGCCCACGAGGCCAAAGACCCACAAGTGGTAAAGGACAGGTGGCCCCACTCAGGAAGACGTGTTCTCAGGCAGGACGGGAATGACAGTGGGAGGCCAGTTGTGGAGAGCCTGGGACACCAGAATAAGTGAGCACGAGAGACCCACGGGACAAGAACAGCATTTTCACTGAAAGGGCGTGGCTGCTGGTCCTGGGGGGCTGGAGCAGAGGGGAGGCAGGGGTTGGGGGCGCACCTGGGCAGGACTGGGTAGGGGGGCAGAAATAGGAAGCGGTGGGGCTGGGTGATGGGGTGGAGCGTGCCACCATGGTGTTCATCATCCATCCGTGGGATTGGCCCATTTCATCATTAATGTAGTGCCCTCCACAAATAAGATTTCTTTTATTTTCAAATACAATCAGATATAATAAAGTCGGTCTGCTTCTGAGCAATTCGTTTTGCCACAGCAGGAAATAATAGTTGCTGGTTCATGTGCTGATTTGTTGCCACGCACTCCGCTGTGATAAAGGAGGACTGATCTGTGCTGTCTTTCAGCGTTAGGGAAGTGGCGGGCGGTAAGCTTGTAACGCTCTCATAAACGACATGTTTTAGAAGCTCTTTGCTTTTTCCCAGGCTCTGCCTTAACCAGCATATGTCTGCCCCCACACTCAAACGTGACTTCAGTTTTGATCATTTTTGCTGGAATATTAAAATTGCATCTCAAAGGCAGCTGTGGTTTCTGGGAAGCTGTGTTTGGCATCAGTCCGTGTGCACTTTTAGCGCTTTAAGCTGAAAAAAGCAGTAATGTCAACATAATAAACCATCTTAATTCAGACTGGCAGAGGCCGCAGCACCTCCAGTTTTCACCTTTATGGTGAAGGATGGTAACGTTGTTGGAATAAATAGGCCTGGACTTGATTACAAGTGACATTTGAAAGTGTCAATTCACACTGTCCCCTTGCTTCAAAATGGAGCCCTGAACTTTAACCACAGTGGTAAGATAAGCCTTATTAATGACTGGCGTTAGTTAGGATAAAGGCAAAAAAAAAATGATGAAGTTCAGAGGCACAAATCATTAAGTTGGCAGTAAAAATACGAATAGAAACTCAGCTGGTGAGCTGACTCCGCGCACTCCTGTTGTCTTGACTGTGCCTCAGATGGCGTCTCGCACCCGTTTGGTTTTGTCTTTCACGGACATCTGCCAGGGACCAGCTTTTCCATCTCCGTTTTAACGCAGCGTGTTATCAATCACACACCAAATTAGTGCGGTGATTTTGTGAGCATGGAAAGAGTAAACGAGGGGAGTTCTTCACCAGAAAATGACAGCAGTGACGTGTTTCTCTTCCTTCTCGCCACAGAAAAGATTCCTTACTCCGGGTGGAGTGTGTGTCTCGGCCTTCCCTCTCCTGATCTTTCTCTTTGTTTTCCTGGGGAAGTCCCGGGCCTTGTTTCAGAAAGGACCTGCAGCAGCTCCGACATCCCCCAACACTCACAGGTGCCTGTGCTGAGGTTCCCAGTGGCGTCCTTCCTCCCCGGGGCCGGCTCGCTTTCTGCGCAGCCTGTCCTTCTGACTTAGAGTCTATGGATATTGGGATGTTTTCGTGCATCTGCCGATTTCTCTGCTGCCTGCCCAGGGCTCGCCTCGGAGGGTGTGCTCAGCTCACAAACCTGTGTTCTTTGCTCTTTGCAGAATGGAAGCCTCTCCCTTTTGGTGCGTGTGGGAGAGGCCATAGCTGGGATGCTGAACCTCTACAGTTGTAAAGCTCACTACCTTTCATTTATTGTATTTTTAACTTAAAGGGTCGTTTAGCATTGGTTACGGGCAAACCTTGACTAACGCCAGAGTGGAATGGGTGTTCTTAGATACAGAGCTTGGTTTCTCATCTGATGTTCGTGTGTTAGAATTATGTTAGCAGGCTGGGCGTGATGGCTCATGCCTGTCATCCCAGCTACTTGGGAGTCTGAGGCGGGGGAGAATCACTTGAACCCAGGAGGCGGAGGTTGTGGCGGAGATCACGCCATTGCACTCCAGCCTGGGCAACAAGGGTGAAACTCCGCCTCAAAAAAAAAAAAAAAGAATTATGTTAGCAATAAAATATTTTAGCTGGGCTCAGTGGTTCATACCTGTAATCTCTGCATTTTGGGAGGCTGAGGTACGCAGATCACTTGAGGCCAGGAGTTTGAGACCAGCCTGGCCAACGTAGCAAAACCCTTTCTCTACTAAAAGTACAAAAAAATTAGCCGGGCATGGTGGCACACGCCTGTAATCACAGCTACTCAGGAGCCTGAGGGTGCAGTGAGCTGAGATCACACCACTGCACTCCACCCCAAGTGACAGAGCAAGACCTCAAAACAAAACAAAAAATATTTTAAAAGTTTGATCCGCAAAATATTGTTACACTTGCAGAATTTTAAATGAGAAAGACCTTTTCGATAAGAACTGTCCCACAGTAAAACAGATTTTTCTGCCAAAATGTCCCTGGAGATAATTTAGGCAGAGGCTTAAACACGAACTTGGGCATCAGATCCCATCCGAGGAAGAATTCACCCCCTACCCTCCTGCCTCGGCACAGCCCCAGTAGGGGGCCTGAGAGAGCACGGTGTGAAGGGAAACAGCTACAGCGCCATCATAAAGCAGCCAGCTCCAGTGGAATCTCATCTTAAATTGGGGCCACCCCAGCAGGGCGCCCCTGAATGGCTTTTTATCTCTGCCAAAGTAAGAAGCATTGAGTGTAGAAGAATTATTTCTACAGTGTTTCCCTTATCCGTAGCCGACCTCAGGAGAGGAAAGAAGGAAGGGAAGCCCCTTTGCAGTTTTCCTTTCACAGACGCCGTCCTGCGCACACTGTTCCTCGGGCTGGGCTGGAGCTCTCTCCCCGGGGAGCAGCTGGGGAAGCTGAGGCGTGCGGATCACTTGAGGCCAGGAGTTTGAGACCAGCCTGGCCAACATAGCAAATTTGTTGCTAGCCTGAATTTCTTCGAGGCACTAAATGATGAATTACAGATTTTTCACTGTGTCTTCAAGATGTGAAATGTCTAGTGGCTATAGTTTAACATTCACTCAAAGTGAATTGAGGAGTGACCTTTCTAGGGAAAGATGGGGGCGCCGCAGGTAGTGGCTGCAGCCTGCACTTTTGAAGGGTGCTGTCTCCTGATATGCTTCCTACACGCCCGTGGTGGAAATGTGTCAGTGCATTTAAGATTCATGTGCTCCTCTGTATGTATGTGACACTCAGATGGAGAGGTTTTCAAACATCTAAGGGGAACACCCTTTAGTTTAGACCTTCTTTAAAAATTATTGTCAGAGTAGTACAGAGATTCATTTAACAACCTAATATTGGAGGTTTGAAGGATCTCTCCTCTGATAGTTCAGACTATTCAGAAAGAATGTATTTGCTTCCAACATAGCATCTCTAATGCTGTGCTCCTCTTTTTGGCTCTGCGGACCAGAACCCGGGGGCTGGGAAGGGAGTGCTGCCTGTGGAAAGGCATGGGGACCAGAGGGTCCACTTTCTCCTTTTGCATCCTGGGAGGTGACAAGGAGGTCACTCTGGATGGCCACAGGAGGAGACAAGTCTTTCTGAGGGATGGCTGCTGTGTTTGTTGGTGTGAGGGGCCCGAAGTTGAAATTTTATAAATAGACATCCTTTTAAATACCCTGTTTACCCTGTTAATAGCCAGATTTTCCTTTTATTCTCAGGAATCCAGCGCTACACCTTGCCCTCTACTGACTGGAGGCAGACCTCTGCCTACTTTAGAAGTTAAACCACCTGATAGGCCTTCAAGCAAAAGCAAAGATCCACCGAGAGAAGAAGAGAAAGAAAAGAAAAAGAAAAAGCACAAAAAAAGATCTCGAACGAGATCACGTTCTCCCAAGTACCATTCATCATCCAAGTCCAGGTCTAGGTCGCACTCAAAAGCAAAGCATTCTCTTCCCAGTGCCTATCGGACAGTGCGGCGGTCGCGGTAGGTGTGCAGCACAGCGCCTCTGGTGCCCTCGTGACCCCTGTGCCCTTCACCCGATACTCAGTAGCGCTAGGTAGAAGGTTGAAAATCAGTGCTGCTTTTATTAAGCAGACCCACGTGTGCACGTGCATGCATCTGTGTGCCCTGCCAGTCCAAGTAAGATATTTTTAAGATTTTGTTTTG
Organism: Cacajao melanocephalus; assembly: GCA_963573385.1. Classification (NCBI taxonomy): domain Eukaryota; kingdom Metazoa; phylum Chordata; class Mammalia; order Primates; family Pitheciidae; genus Cacajao; species Cacajao melanocephalus. The sequence continues at coordinate 55,013 of CAUYLG010060364.1, read as the reverse complement.
TTCCTTTTCTTCAGTCAGAGTTTTGTTCTTGTTGCCCAGGCTGGAGTGCAGTGGTATGCTCTTGGCTCACCACAACCTCCGCCTCCCAGGTTCAAGCGATTCTCCTGCCTCAGCCTTCTGAGCGGCTAGGATTACAGGCGCCCACCACCACACCCAGCTAATTTTTGTATTTCTAGTAGAGGCAGGTTTCACCACGTTGGCCAGGCTGGTCACGAACTCCTGACCTCAGGTGATCTGCCTGCCTTGGCCTCCCAACCTCCCAGAGTGCTGGGATGACAGGCATGAACCACTGTGCCCAGCCTATACTTAACTTTTCAAAGCCCATCAACTACTGCCAGGTTTTTAAAAATTGATTTATTTACATTTTAACAGGTGCTGGAAGCAAGCCGAGCACATTTGCTGATTGTGTGAAAGATTCACAGGGTGGTGGGCTGGGGAGTTTTTTGTTTTATTTGTATGAGTGAAGTTTCCGATGCTAATTTCTCTCAAATGTCTGGGTTTGGATTCTCTGCAGAGCACCCACGAGTGTGTGCAGTGTGGCGCTGGTGAGCGTGTGTGCAGTGTGTGTGGAGTGGGGTGCCGATGAGTGTGTGTGCACAGAGTGCGGCACCGGTGAGTGAGCATGTGTGCAGTGTGTGGAGTGGGGCACCGATGAGTGAGCGTGTGTGCTGAGTGAGTGTGCAGTGCGGCACTGGTGAGTGAGCGTGTGTGCAGTGTGTGCGGAGTGTTGTGCTGGTGAGTGTGTGTGCAGAGTGCGGCACAGGTGAGCGTGTGTGCAGTGTGTGCGGAGTGCGGCACCAGTGAGTGAGCGTGTGTTCAGAGTGTGTGTGCAGAGTGAGCGTGTGTGCAGAGCGTGGCACCAGTGAGTGAGTGTGTGTGCAGGGTGAGCATGTGTGCAGTGTGTGAGGAGTGCGGCACCGGTGAGTAAGCGTGTGTGCAGTGTGGCCCCGGTGCGTGAGCGTGTGTGCAGAACGCAGCACCGGTGCAGATGTTTCCTCTCCTGCCTCCCTCCGAAGTCTCTATTAAACCAAAGACCTTGATGAGGAGTCAGTTTTTCAGAAAGCAGGTTAACATCTCTGGCAGCAGAAATTAAAAACATTTCAGAGTCACAGAATACTTCCCGGTGAGGCGAGTGTTTGAAAGCAAAGCAGCATCCGGCCTCCAGGAGGTCGCACAGCTCGTCCTGCTTTCAGGGCCCCGTTGGGCCTCGGGTTTGTTGCTGAACACTGGCTGGCTCTCCTCCCTCGGTTTCTCTAGTGCGGCTCTGACTGTGCTCATCTAGTTTTTCTTTTAGAATCCATGTTAGCTGTTGTGTTTCCACAGGAAAAATACACATGCCTTGGGTGCTTTATGGGCTTTTTAAGTATAATTTTACACATTTGCCTTTCTGAATATATCCTGAAAACAATATGCTTTGCGTGTGTGTGTGTGTGTGTGTTGGAGTTTTTGCTCTGTTGCCCAGGCTGGAGTGCAGTTGTGTGATCTCGGCTCACTGCAACCTCTGCCTCCCGGGTTCAAGCGATTCTCCTGCCTCAGCGTCAGCTAATTTTGTATTTTTAGTAGAGACAGGCTTTCACCATGTTGGCCAGGCTGGTCTCCCAACTCCTGACCTCAGGTGATCCACCTGTCTTGGACTCCCAAAGTGCTGGGATTACAGGCATGAGCCACCACGCCCGGCCTGCTTTCCTCATTTTTGCCCTGGCCAACACTTAAAGTTTGACAAGCATTTACACTCACTTCTCTGCAGTAAAATTGGATTTGACTCCATGATAAATCAGTTTGATCTTTCACTGTGCATTTCTGTGTTTTAAACATTTCATCACTTCATACCCTTACACACACATAGACACAAAAACACTTGGCCATTTTCTAATCCAATGAACAGTTTTGCTAACATATCTTCAATTTTTAAAGGCTCCCAGGAACTGGTATTATATACCAAAGCTTTTTTAAAATTGCTCATTTGAAGCCAGGCACAATGGCTCACGCTTGTAATCCCAGTGCTTTGGAAGGCCAAGATGAGAGGATTATTTTAAGGCCAGGAGTTCAAGACCAGCTTTGGCAATATAGTGAAAACCTATGTCTACAAAATTTTTTTTTTTACAAAACATTTTTTAAAATTAGCCAGGTGTGGCAGTGCATACTTCGAACTCCTGAGCTCACGCATAATCTGAGGTGGGAGGATTGCTTGAGCTCAGGAGTTTGAGGCCACAGTAAGCTATGATCATGCCACTGTACTCCAGCCTGGATGACAGAGTGAGACCCTGCCTCTAAATGCAATGAAATGAAGATTAAAATTAAAAATTTCCCTTTTGAAAATGTTTCTTATGACATTACATAGCTGAAGATAGGTATAAACAAGCCCTCCTGGGAACCATATTCAGTAAAATTCTTCCCAATTTTCCTTTTCTGTAGGCTCAAACAAAGGAAAGTATCATTCCTTCCTAAATCCCAAGCCTTGGGGACGATCTTTATAAAGGCTGTTCACGGTGTTTCTTTAGTGTAAGAAATTAGCTCAGCTTTACTGTGGGGAGTTTTTGTGAACACAGCAGATACAGATGCCTGATACTTCTGGGTGTTCTGTCCATTTGTTTGTAAGGAAAGGTGATGTAGTGGCCGTCAGCTTTTCCCAGATCATTACATTCGGAACGGAACGGCTTCACTAACAGTTGGATTCTGTTGAGTAGTCTGTAGTAGAAAAAGTCATTTTACATATTATTTGAATGATTGATTTTAGAGTAGATCTATTCAGTGCTGACAAGTCCAAGAAGCAAAATCCTGCTCATTAGTTTGTGACTTTGAGTTAAAAGAAAAAATTAAGGTAACAGTTATCTGAGCATGGTTTCTACTGGGATGGTAGGCTACCAATTTTAATTCGACCTACATTTAAAATATTTTACAACAGAGTGAAATGTTTTCAGAACACTCGAATTTTTCGTTAATCTCAATGGCTATGAAGGCAGTTAATTGTACATAACTGATTAAAAAGCATTTGATTTTGCAACATTCAAAATGTGAAGGCAAAATCCAACTTTATTATAAATAAAAAGAAGAATGTTATCAAACGAAACCTTCCAGGTGTGGGATTGTCTAGCACGTTCTACCGTGGGTGCTGGCCCCTGGCAGTGGTTCCCCTCCACAGGGCCAAGGGCACAGCTGGCTGCAGAGGCCAGCGGTGTCGTGCGCTCCGGAGCCCGAGGGCATAAGTTCAACAAGCTAGTAAAGCCCCAGCTGCTTGGGAGGCAGAGGCAGGAGGGTCCTTTGAGCCCAGGAGTTCCAGTCTAGCCTAATCAACAATTCTCTACGAAAAAATAATAATAAGCTGGTGGTTTCTCACCATGACCTTTTTTGTGGAATTCTCCCTCAGCTCTTCTGGGAACAGGGAATGCATGTTTTATTGAGTAGGACTGCGTTTTTCTAAACTGGCTGCAAATCTACCTCCTCCATTCAAGCGCTGCCAGCAGTAATCATTTCCAGGGATCCAAGTGGCTTTAAAATGCAAGTTATAAATGGGAGGGGATGGTGGTCTCCTCAGTAATATAAATTATTGGAGTATAAAAGATAACTAAATTTTCACCAAAATATTGAAAGTGCTAATGCTTTTGTCATCAGATAGAATAAACTGTTAAAAAAAAAAAATGCAGCCTTCACTCAGAATGGATTGGACGTGTCACCTGGTCCTGAACAGACCTGGTTGATCATTTTCAATGACCGCTGCCGGCCCACAGTGGAATACCACAGTTGTTAGTATTTCTGACTGTGGCAGGTTGCTACATGGAGTGCATCTTGTTTTCTATACTAAATTAAGAACGTTCTATGTGAAATACAGAAAGTTGAGACTAGAACGCCTTCTTACAGCGCAGTGAACGTTGACGCATGTCTGTACTGTTCTGTGGTTGAAGTCCCATTGATTCAGTATGTCCAAGTTACAGGTGACTCTGGATCTCCAATGGTAAATTAGTCATGAAAAAAATCTTTAGTTTTGGAAAATCACTGTCACTTCTCAGAAAGTATACTGATGATGACAAGGTAGTATTTAGTGTCTTTTAACTCAACGTTGAGGCCAGGCGTGGTGGCTCACGCCTGTAATCCCAGCACTTTGGGAGGCCAAGGCCAGTGGATCACCTGAGGTCAGGAGTTAAGACTAGTCTGGCCAACATGGTGAAACCCCATCTCTACTAAAAAAAGAAAAATCAACCAGGTGTGGTGGCGTATGCCTGTAATCTCAGCTACTCGGGAAGCTGAGTCAGGAGAGTCACTTGAACCCAGGAAGCGGAGGTTGCAGTGAGCTGAGATCACACCACTGCACCCCAGCCTGGGCAACAAAGCAAGACTCTGTCTCAAAAAAAAAAAAAAGATTAAATCTAAAGACTTTTATTGGCTTGTTTTCTATTTTCATTTGTATTTTTATATTGCATCTGGTTCTTTATCTTAATGGAAGTACTCACGCAGTTCATTTACTACCGAAAATTAAATTGTGATAAGTATAAGCTTGAAACTAAGTTTATTTTTAAAACTTTTGCTAAGATGGTCTCTTGTGTTCATTTAGGTATCTAAATGCATCTTCATAGTTACCCTGGGCTTGTGGGAGTTCTAGATAGTTCTATATGATAAAAATATATTTCTTTGTAGAAATTAGTCCCTAAGTACTTAGGGTTGGTGGGGGAGACTGGGGATTCAGAAGGCTTTTCTTAGGAGTCTTGTTTAGCGTTCAGAAGGGACTCAGGCGCCATTGGGATTCTACTTAGGTTGAAAGTTGAGACTCCTCACTGTCCTTTTTTCCCACGATAAACTGCACAGCAAATCAGTAAAAGCAATGACTCATCTCCTAATCCTGCTCCTTAAAGAGGAAAACAGATGCTTGCAGTTCCCGGAACGGTAGTGTTGGTCATGCTGAGGTGAGGACCACTGTCCATCCCTTGCAAAGTGAATCAAAGTGAATCGTAGCCAAACACAGATGAGACCAGAGGGTGTCTGCACTGAGCGGCACAGGAAGGAGGAGGAGCTGCAGCTGTCACCGGGCTCTGGACACAGGAGGAATTGCACGTGAAGTCGGATCCACAGTTTAAACTTGAGAAAAATCTGGCCTCAGGAGCCTGCTGGTAGTTCCAGCTGTGCCAGAGCCAGACCCTTGCTGCTGAGTCATCTGCACAGATGACTCCGTGACTGAAAGGCGGGGGGTTGGGGGGGTGAATGGAGGAAGTGGAGCAGATGAAATGGTTAAATGCTGGAGAAAGAGGCTATTTATAGATGTGACCACGGTCATTCAGATAAGATTTCTAGAGTTTCATCATTGAGAAAAGTCTCATTATGTCTTGATTTGAAAGCAAACCATTATGCTTTTTTAGGAAATAAAAAACTGTGAGTCACGTTATGCTTGAAAGTGTCTAACGCAGACCACTTCATCTTTAAGAAGGCCTCTGGTCACATGATACGGATTATTTGCTTATAAAATGGAATTCTTGTTTCTTGCACTGTGTTGTGGTATCAATATGAGAAGCTTAATTAACAGAATAAAAAGCATTAAAGCTTCTTTAACTCAAGTAAAACTTAACGAATTGTCTAATGGTATATAACCCCTAATTCTGAGATGGGCATTTTCCCCAGATAACGTGAAAATCTGCTGGCAACAGCCACTGCCCTTTAAAGAAGCCCGTTACTAATAGCCACTACAAAATGTATTGTATTTCAAAGTTACAAATTTGCAGGCCTTAAAAACTAACTTGTTTTTCCTGATGATTGAGTTTACTGTGGAATTCTATGCCTGAGTAAGCATTCCCTATGTGCTGTAGCTTCTGTAGCTTTGATTAAGCAGAGCTGTATTTAGAGTTGTGGTCGTGCCCAGCCCAGCGCCTTTCATTCTGAATGTGCCTCCATGTCACAGAACCACAGCCTCCCCAGGGACGCTGTGTGCAGAGCCCTGTCAGAGCAGCGCGTCCCGTGACAGCGGCAGCCAAGCCAGGAAGTTATCAGGCAGCCTCGACTGCCACCAGATTTGACTCTGCGAGCTCTTTTGAGGGAAAACCTGGTAAAACGTTGAGGTGTCTTAACTGACCTCCCTTTATCATCTGTTCTGTAAATCTTAGGAAAGGTCCGGAAAAAAATCAAAAGCATTAGTTAAAGGGCAGCCGCTCCTGGCTCTCTGAGACGCTGGGGGCTGAGTGATCCCCAGCTGATCTGCAGAAGCACCGCCTGTGGCGTTTGCGGTTTCTTGTCATGAAAATGATTCAGTGTCGAAGTTTTTCAAATGGCAAAATCAAACCGCTCTTCTTTATATATAGTTTTTGAATGAGTTGTCGTGGAAACAAAACAGAAATAAATGTTGTGTTTTTTCAGATGTGTGCTCACTGCAAGTCTTCCCCAAACAGTAGCTTTACTGAGTGAGCAAAGAACCAAAATGAAAGCCCCAAACTCATGGCTCAGGGGCCTCCACTAAGGAGCATCACCCCTGAAGGGGCACAAGTTTCAATCTTCGTGGCCGTATGTGTGGATTATGTCACCACAGGAGAGGGATGAGTCCTTTCCAGGCACATGAGGAGGAGGAATCGGTGTTAATGGGTGGCTTTGCATTGGTGAAATCTCATAAACTTAAGTTAGCCAAAACTGTCGTGAGACTGGCATTTCTGAGTTGGATTGAAGGTTTCAGGCTTCATGCCAGGGCCCCACAGCGTGTTCCTGATGACCTGTGCTGAGAGGCCGCAAGATCAGTGTGAACAAGAGAAATTTCCAGGTAGGCCTCTAGCTTCGTTACCGTTTAGTTTCTCATTGCCGCTATTCAGACAGGTAGACAGGACTCACTGGAATTTGATTGCCTTTTCTTACCTAACGTTGGTAGAGACATCGATGAGCTGAAGTTTATAGGGAGATAAAATGGGCCAAGGCAGGAGGAAGGAAGAGAAACCAGCCTGAGGTGGTCATAAATTGCATAATCTGCCATAATCGGCCATGGCTCGTGGAGAATTGGTTGCCGGTGACCGTTTGAAGCAGCAGCACGTAGCCCAAGCCTCCACATCAGTTGTGTATTGGTTAAAAGTTGATCCTTGGTGTGATAAGTGTGTGGAACGAGAGAGACCATCTCTGCCTCTGAAATGGGAGTCGGGGTTCCGGTTGTTGGTAGAGTAGCAAAGCTTGACGGGGTTCTCTGAAGCCACCTTTCAGAGCACCCTGCAGGTTCTGCAGACAGGGCTCAGTCTCTGCCAGAGAGTAGGAGGCACAGTACACATCCCGCCAGCCAGGCTGCAGAGCTGAACGCTGCTGCCTCCTCTGTCCAGGTCCCGCTCCCGGTCCCCTCGGAGGAGAGCCCACTCTCCTGAGAGACGGAGGGAAGAGAGGAGTGTGCCCACTGCCTACCGCGTGAGCAGCAGCCCCGGAGCCAGCAGGAAGCGGACCCGCTCCAGGTAGGCCACTGGGCGTGCATGCAGGTGCCAGATGCAGGCCAGGGTTCCCTGGGCGGAAAGGGCATCTGAAGGTCCAGTATGTGTTTGTGAGCAGAACTGTGGATGACCAGGGAGGTGCCGAGTCCCCACCAACTATCTGTGGCGTTGCCATCACTGTTGACACTTGATCACACTGAGCCCCCGTGCCCGGTGGGCAGGGTCACACCTGCATGCCCACAGGGGCTCTGCACGGCCTGGCTTCCGTCCAGCTTTCCACTGCACTGGTACCTCGGCTGGGTCCACACACAGCTGCTGCCCCTCCACCTGCTGGCAGAGAGGACGAGAAGGCACAAACAGAAGGAGAACGCAAGCTTCCGGTCCTGAAGCCTCCTGGTCTCAAGGATGGTCACCGTGGTTGCCTATGTACTGTGTGACTGTGACCACGGCCCAGGCTAGAGCTCCCAGGAGAGGCCACAGAGTCCCACTGGGGCCTGCAGGGCAGGGAGCATCCATCCTTTACCTCTTGACCACAGGGAGAACCCGTCTTGGTTGGAGAGGGGAGGGAGGGAGGCTGGCATTCACATTTATCCAGTGGAAGCCCCAGCGTGGTGCCTGGCAGGGCCTGTGACAGCGCAGGGTACCACAGGCTCACCTCTCAGTGCCTAGCACTTATGCCTGGTTCCACCTCTCACTTCAGGAAATACATCCACTGTCAGTCCTCTTGGCCCTGCCCCGGCTTCCAGTAGCTGTGGGGGCCATCTCATGAGCGCCGCCTCCAGTGCTCACCACTGATGTTCCCCCCAGTGCCTGGCACAGGGCAGCTGTGTGTTTGCACTCTTTCCAAACGCGAGGAGCTCTTGTTCCGTGTCCCCATGTGGTGTTTGTGCAGCCTTCTGGCTGTGTAGGGGGACGGTGTCTGGGTCTGGAGCCACACAGGAGGATGGGGCGTTGCACACCGTAGCCTGGAGTTTCCCAATACTGTGCTGCTAAGTGCATGGTGGTCAGCACACTTGGGGTCCCAGAGCCTTCCAGAGGACGAGCCTTGCATGACCAGGGTCAGCCACACACTGGGACCCTCCTGCTCCTGGGACAGATGGCCCCAGCCGTCACCCACACTGCCCAGCCACAAGGCACCATGCTAGGCAGAGCTGTAGCAGGTACCCCACAGCACCCTGGGCCAGAAGACCCTGCTGCAGTTGGCCTAGGACCGCAGTTCCCTCCGTTGACAAGATGTGATCTCTTTTCTTAAAACAGAAAAATCAGCAAAGGAACTGTAAAGCAGATAGATACTAGCAAATGTTTCATGTACAACTCACTGTTTGTTAATTACATTTTGTTCCTTAGGATCCCACACTGAGCATTCGTGTCTACACTAATACAATCTGATAAAAATTAAAATGTTAGAATCCGTCTCTTAAACACGTAATTTCACATCAGAAATTCACCGTCACCTTTGTATATGTGAAGGGCATGGTCAGAAATTAATTCCTTATATCTCAACAGAAGAGGCCTTGCTTTGCCTTCAAATTAATCTTTGCTTTGAGAGAGACCTCCTGGGAGCAGATAGTGACTGTATCTGGAAGGAGCAGTGTCCTGACAGCCAGCCAGCACACTCAGACGTCAGACTCGCGTGGCCTGCTGGCATTCTCACCAGGCGCTTACAGGTCACACGAGAGAAGTGAAGGGTGAGACCTCCTGCAGTGCTGAGCGCTGAGCTACCTAGACAGAACTCAACCTACAGACCTAACTCTGCGAGTGGTAAACTGATTCACTAGGAACTCAGTAGGTGAATGTGTGTACAATTGCTAGGCAGTTTTGTAGTCTTCATTATAAACCCAGTTAGTCTATAAATCCAGAATATGGGTTGGGTTGGGTTTCATTTGGTTTGGTTTTCTTTTAGGGGTGGTTTTTTGAGACAGGATCTCACTCTCTTTCCCAGGCTGGAGTGCAGTGGCATAATCACAGCTGACTGCAGCTTCTACCTCCTAGGCTCAAACCATTCTCTCACCTCAGCCTCCCAAGTTGCTGGGACCACAGGCACTTACCACCATGCCTGGCTAATTTTTAAATTTTTTCGTAGAAACTGGGTCTCACTAAGTTGCCCAGGCTGCTCTCAAGCTCCTGGCCTCAGGTGATCAACCTGCTCCACTTCCAAAAGTGCTAGGATGGTAGGCGTGAGCCACCATGCCGTCACAGAATATGTTTTATTAGCAATCATGATGTGAACCCTACAGTCAGGCTGTGTCCCTGTCTCGGAGTGGGCGTGCACGCCTTGCTGAGGTGCAGTGCCCATAATTCAACTACCAGGTCACTGTCACTTTAATACTCTGACGACACCAGACCAAACCAGGGGAAATGCCCACTACCCAGATTTGGAGGATTCTTTTTTTTTTTTTTTAATTTGAAATAGGGTCTCACTCCCATTGCCCAGGCTGGAGTGCAATGACAAGCTGTCAGCTCACTGCAGCCTCAACCTCCTGAGTTCAACTGATCCTCCACCACAGCCTCCTGTGTAGCTGGGACTACAGGCACATGGAACCACACGCGACTACTTTTTTGTATTTTTAGTAGAGATGGTTTTGCCATGTTGCCTGGGATGGTCTCAAAACCCTGAGCTCAAGCGATCCCAGAGTGCTGGCATGAGCTACCGTGCCTGGCCCTAAAGGGTCATTTCTGCAAACTGATTATTGCCTGATTCTTTCACTGACTAAGTTAAATTCTTTTAACTTACAGGAAAGTTCTTAAAATAGTACAATGGGCCAGGCTCAGTGGCTCACACCGATAATCCCAGCACTCAGTGGCCAATGTAGGAGGATCACTTGCACTCAGGAGTTGGGAGGCCGTAGTGTGGGCTCTGATCGTGCCTGTGAATACTCACTGCACCCCCCACGTGGGCAACAGAGTGAGACCCTCTCTTTAAAAACAAATTGTACGATAAACACCCATATGCGTAAAGTCTGTAGCTCAGTTCCGCAAGAGCTGACATTTGGCCACATTTGCTTTGTGTGTCTTACCCCTTCCCCCCTCCCCATTCACTCCCCTCCCTCCCTCCTTCGTTCGCGTGGTATTTCATGACCTTGGCATTCCTGAAAGTCCCGGGCCAGCTCTACTGTAGATGGCTCCACAGTCAGGCTTCGTCTCGCTGTGTCCCCGCGGCTGGGTTCAGGGTGAATGTTTTGGCCGTGTCGAATGCCGCGTGGGCCACCTTGCGTAGCTTCCCGTCGCGTCACAGATCAGGAGATGGAAGCATCCGTTCGTGCCATCACTCATGATGCTGAGTTTGATCGCTTGGTTAAGGTTGCATCTGCCCCTTCCTCTCCCCACCAGCGAGGAACCCAGGAGGTGACACTGGGGCAGTGCAGCTCTCCTGCTCCCGGCAGCTCTCTTCTCATCGGCCTCAGCATCCCTTGGTGACCCCTGCCTGAATCAGTTCTTAACACTGCGGATTGCAAAGCAGTGACTTCCTCCCTCTAGTCTTCTCTCTGTGTTTATTAGCTGAAGGTCCTGCCCCTCTGTTTAAATCTCACCATGGACTCAGGAGCATTTTTGGTTTTGGTTTTTGATTTGTTGTGTGATAATCCATTGCTGTTATTATTCTGTTAGATGGTAATATTGTCTCCAGTCGGCCAGTGGGAACCCTTTGGAGCCAGTCTGTTCTTTCCACACCTCCATTGTTCTTTGCACTCCTGCTTTTGGTACAAGATACTCCAGGCTTACCGGGAGTTTTCCCTGCTGCAGCCCTGGAATCTGCCATTTCATCAAGGACCTCTGGTTCCTTTTAGTGAATATTTGGAAATCCAGATGTGGACATACTGAGGAATTTTTAGGAGTAAAATTTGGCACAATGTGGAAATATATAAAACAACATTCATGAAAGTTATTTTCAGTAGCTGATAAAAGTGTTTTTCAGCCAGGCACAGTGGCGGGCACCTACAGCCGCAGCTGCGTGGATGGCTGAGTGGACCGCGTGAGCCTCAGAGTTCATACCCAGGGCTCTTCACACGAATATTGACCAAGTCTTGTGGTCGCGCACTTCAACAAGATGCCCGGTTATCTCATTGCAGCAAATACCGTGAATGATCTAGTTACAGGTTTTTCCCGTTAAGTTTCTAGTACTCAGCACTACACTTGGCACATGGACAGCTCGGCTGAGAGAGTGAATGGGAATTTAATGTTGGAGTAAAGATCTTTCATTGCACGTGAAATGTTCATTCAAGATCGACTTTGCTAACTGAAGGATGCATAACATAATTTCCTAGAGCAACGACTCAAAACAAATGTAGCTAAAAAGCCAATAGAAGATATACAGTAGGATTCTAGATGCTTTCCTAAATTCACGAAACAGCAGAAAGGGGCCGGGGGGAGAACAAATGGGACAAGTAAAAAATAAGAAGATTGTAGACTTAAAACCATCTGTGAAATAATTAAGTTAAACGTAAGAAGACTAAAAACTAGTTAAAAAGCAGTGACTGTAGAGTGGATTAAAAAGCAAGACCTGGCTGGGGGCGGCGGCTCACGCCTGTAATCCCAGCACTTTGGGAGGCCGAGGCAGGTGGATCACCTGAGGTCAGGAGTTTGAGAACAGCCTGGCCAACATGGAGAAACTCCCTCTCTACTAAAAATATGATCATTACTCTGGTGTGGTGGCACACGCCTGTAATCCTAGCTACTTGGAGGCTGCGGTTAGCCAAGATCGCACCACTGCACTCCAGGCTGGGTGACAGTGAGACTGTCTCAAAAAAAAAGAGAAAACTTCCACCAAACTCCAGGCCCAGATGGCTTCACCAGTGAATTCTAACATTCAAGAAAGAAGAGATACTCTTTAAAGAAAATAGAGGAGGGAACACTTCCCAACTCATCTCTTTACTTCATCATAACTCTCATACCTAAGCCAGATAAGGCCTCTGTGTGTGGGGGAAGGTGTGTGCATGAGCACACGTGTGCGTTCACAGACCAGTAGTCTGTGCACACACGTGTGTTCACAGACCAGTACTATGTGCGTGCACGTGTGTGTTGACAGACCAGTATTATGTGTGCACGTGTGTTCACAGACCAGTACTGTGTGTGTGCATGTATGTGTTCACAGACCAGGACTGTGTGCACACACGTGTGTTCACAGACCAGGACTGTGCGCATGCACGTGTGTTCACAGACCAAGACTGTGTGTGCGTGCACGTGTTCACAGACCAGGACCGTGTGTGCACGCACGTGTGTTCACCGACCAGGACCGTGTGCGCGCACACGTGTGTTCACAGACCAGGACTCTAAAGAACATAGATGCAAAAATACTTCACAAAATATTAGTGACTCAGTATGACTCATTGTCTGTTCTCTGCAAGTTGATTTAGAGATCTGGTGCAGTCCCACTCAGAACTCCCACAGGCATTTGTGGAATTGGCATACTGAAACTTCGAAGTGTGTGTGGAAATGCAGATGACCTGGGAGAGCCAAAACCTCCTTTACCAAGAGCAGATTTGAGGACTTAGAGGAAGGTACAGTAAGAAGGCAGCGTGGTGTCAGCATGAAGATACAATGGAGCGGCGGGATAGAACAGGAAGTACAGGAAGGAGACACGCCGCAGGGCAGGGGGCCACAGCCACAGCCATTCAGTGAGTAAAAAGAGGAAGGAGAGGGTTTTTGGTTTTTCTCTGTTGCCCAAGCTGGAGTGCAGCAGCGGTCTGATCTCAACCCAGCATGGCTCACTGCAGCCTCCACCTCCTGGGCTCAAAGGATCCTCCCACCTCAGCCTCCCAAACAGCTGGGACTGCAGGCACACACACCACCATGTCTGGCTAATTTTTTTTATTATTTGTAGAGACGGGGTCTCGCTGTGTCATCCAGGCTGATGTTGAACTCCTGAGCTCCAGCAGTCCTCCTCCCTCAGCCTCCCAAAGTGCCCTGACTGCAGGCGTGAGCCATAGCACCCAACCAGGAAAGTCTTCAGCAAAACTTGCATGAACAGCTGGATATCAGAATGGGAAAAAAGTGCACCGTACACCATACGCAAAATTTAATTCAGGGTGGATCAGAGATCTGAATATTAAAACTAGAACCATTAAGCTTTTTGAATAAAACAGAATATGTTCATGAATTTGAGAGTGGCAAAGATTCCTTAAGATGTAGAAAACTCTCTGATAAGAGGAAAAAATAAATTAGACTTCACTGAAGTTTAAAAACTTCTGTCAAAGGCATAGTTAAGAAGATGAATAGGCAGGCCGCAGGCTTCGCAGTACATATCTCCAACAAAAGCCTGAGTCAGGACCAAAAAGACAAAGGACCCAGTTAAGAAGGGGGCAGGTGACTCCAGCTTACTTCACAAAAGGATGTGTTTAAATAGCCAGTCAGCGCATGAAAAGATGTGGACCGGCATGAGTCATCAGCCAGGGAGGAGCACATGAAACCAGTGAGACGGGACTGGACGGGCTCTAGGGGGAGTGGGCGCGGGCCCAGTGTTGGGGCTCTCAGCAGCTCACTGTGAAGTTAAGCATGTACCTTCTCCCTGGCGCAGCTGTCCTGTTCCTAGATGTGAACTCCTCTATAAAGTCAGCATTTGACCAGAAACACTTTGATTCATAATTGCCGAAAGTGGTAACAATCAAATGCGTCTTAACAGGATAAATGAATCAACAAATGATGGTAGCAGCCTGTCACGTAATACTACTTATCGGTCAGAGAAACAAACTGAGGGTCACCCAGCTTCATGGAGGAACCTCAGACATGCTTTGCTGATCAAAAGCAGCCCACCACAGGCCAGGCGTTGTGGTTCGCACCTGTAATCCAGCACTTTGGGAGGCCAAGGCAGGAGGATTGCTTGAACCCAGGATTCCCAGGCCTTTTTTTTTTTTGGTAGAGCCCCCCATCTCTACTAAAAAAAAAAAAAATTAGTCAAATGTGGTGGCATCTGCCTGTCGTCCCAGCTACTCAGGAGGCTGAGGTGAGAGAATTGTTGGACCCTGGGAGGTCAAAGCTACTGTGAGCAGGGATTGTGCCCCTGCACTCCAGCCCGGACAACAGGGAAACTGCCTCAGAAACAAGCACCGAAAAACCAAGAAGCCAAACCAACCAACAAATACAAACACAGTGCGGGCTTCGTTTACACAGAGCTTTAGGTGGCGCGCTCGAGATCAGCAGTGGGGCCCACTGAGGATGGACAAAGGGTACAGACGAACTTGAATGCATTGAGGAACTTTCTGGAATGAAGAGACGCTCCCGCATGGTTAGGGCCAGGTGTCAAGGTATGCACACTCGTCACGCTCAGCGACAGCACTGAAGACCGTGTTTCACCGGATGGACGGTGGCACCCCGGTCCCTTAAAAAATGAATGAGTTACTCCATTTCTTCAGCAAGGGCTTAGATCAGATTGTAGCAGAATTGAATCAATTTACAGTTAAGGATGAGTAACCTGCCTTTTATTCATTATGCAGCCCATAAGCTCAGCTGAATTTGGAGAGTAAGTCATTTTGGACACATATCACATGCTGGTATACATTTTATTTATTTGCTGCTTCCTTTGAAATCCTAGCATATGTTTATAGACATAAATTTCACAAGACATTGTGCAGTTTAGGAAAATCAGTCTCGCATGTGCAGGTTCCACATCTGTGTATTGAACGGTAAGAACAGCACCTCCATTTATAAGACTGTCCTCACTGGGCACATCAGGCGGGCTTCCAGAAGATGCCAGGTCACCTGCCAGGGCCCAGCTCACCAGGGACAGCTTCTCCAGCAGCTAGATTTAGGCTACCAGTGAGGACCGCCTCTGGCAGGTCCCTCCTTGTTTAAGTGGAGCTGGGCAAGAGCACCCCAGGCCTGGCTCTGCTACTTTAGGTCAGTTCATTGGCACCAACACAGTCCGCTCATGCCCAGAACAGCATGAGGGAGCCCAGACAGAAACGCCCAGGCCCCCTCTGCAAATCAAGGCTGTCCCTTCGGGGTATACCGTGGCCCCTGGCTCCCACAGCTTTGTCTAAGCTCTGCAGAGCCAGGCACTAGTGGGGTGTCCTAGAGATGGGCAGAGCGCCCGGCCCCTCCGTGGGGTCTGCACCCCACACTGAGCACAGCCCAGCCATTAAGCAGGGACGTCTCAGATCTCAGGCAGGGCACAAAAGAAATGCATGAAGTCGGGACGCCCTGATGAGGGGCAGGGCTTGGGGTAAGTGGGCGTGTGCACAGGCCCTGGGGGTCTCCTGGAAGACAGAGGAGGCCAGGCTGGCAAGGGGCTTCGTGGCACGCAGAAGCATAAGGCGGGCCAGACACTTGCAAGCTGTGCAGATAGAACCCCGGGAGAGAGAGTCAGATATTGGCCAGGAACCACAGTTCCCCCTTCAGGCTGGCACACTGGGCGGTTCGGGCCTACCTGGATAGCGAGGCTAAAGGAGGGAAGGAAGGAGACAGTAGACCAGAGAAACGAATGATGCAAATGACCCGTGCAAGACTCTCCAAGAAAGCTGTACTCAGGGCCAGAAGCGCAGGCTGCAGTGTCTGTTGCAGATGAATTCTGAAAGAAGATGCCAGGTACGGCACCCCAGGGCCTGGAGGGCCTCCCCGGGAGGGCTCAGGCCCATCTGCCTTTACCAAGTACGTGTTCACTCTCCTTTCTTAAGTGTTTTTAGGGGAGTGGCCAAGAGGCCCACGTGGCTGGGGTGTGGAATGGAGCTAGACAAGGCGGAAGCTGGAGGGTCGGCCCGTCCAGGCAGCAGAGGAGGATGGTCTGAGGGCAGGCGCAGACCAGAGGGTCTGGGAAGCATTTCTGGTGTGGGATCATCAAGTTTGGTGATGCCGAGTCTGTGGGAGGCAAGGGGACGGAGGTCAGAGCTGAGCTGCCGCCCACAGAGCAGGCTCCGCTGCCCGGAGGCTGAGCGGCATCACCAAGCCGCAGGCAACTGGCAGGTCAGAAAGAAGCGCCAGTCTGGCCCAGACAACAGAGTGAGACCCCAGCTCTTAAAGGAAGAAGTGGCTCTAGTCCCAGCCATCTGGGAGGCTGAGGCAGGAGGTTGCTTGAGACCAGAAAGTGAAGGCTGCGGTGAGCTGTGACGCACCACTGCACTCCAGCCTGGGCAGCAGAGCGAGGCCCTGTCTTTTTTAGAAAAAGGAACGCTAAACTTGGATGTATTACTACTTTAATAATTTCCTGTATCTTTTTGGAAATGTTTATTGATGTACCATAAGTGGCAAAGCACTATGAACTGCCGGTGGTTACTTAGGTATTTTAAGTGCAAATAAAGTGCTAGTTGCATTTTAAATACCACAAGTGTTTTACCTGAGGTCCTAACCTGGGGCGAAACTGCTTCCAGAGAGACCAGGCGTCTTCGGTGTCCTGGGTGGCTTTTGTTAAACCCATGGATTGATTTGCTGCATCCGTCAGTTCTCAGTTAAGTGAAATAAGTCGCTTTCAGAGGAATGAATGTATGGAGTGGCTCCATCCCTGAGTTCTGCCTTGACCACCTCTTACCCGAAGACTGGCTCAGACCCGAGCTTCTCCCTTTGTGGTCTGTGCCTTTAAACCAAAGGCCCATCTCTCACAGAGCGCTCTCCTTTCAGAAGTCCCCACGAGAAGAAGAAGAAGAGGCGGTCGCGGTCGCGGACCAAGTCCAAGGCCAGGTCTCAGTCGGCGTCACCCAGCAAGCAGGCAGTCCCCCGGCCCGCAGCCCCCTCGGCTCACTCGGCCAGCGTCTCCCCTGTGGAGAGTCGGGGCTCCAGCCAGGAGCGCTCCAGGTAACCCCCAGGCCCCAAGCAGCTCTCTCTGGGAAAGGGCAAGAGGCGGCCGGCCAGACTCTTCCTTCCTCCCTGAGTTCTTGCCTGTGTCCTGGGGGGCACCAGCTACAAAGCCAAACCCCACCCCCTCTAGCAAGGAAGTTGCCTCAGATATGGCTTCTCAGAATCCGAGTGCGCTCAGAGGACTGGGTCCTGTGTTAGAGAGACCCCCGCGTGCAGAGCCCAGGAGTGGCTCAGTCCCGCCCGAGGTAGCCCAGGTGTCATGCACGGGCCTGATGCTCACCAGCACAGGTGGGACAGGGGCCCCAGCTGCAGACCCCCCAATGTGGTCGTGAGGGACTGAGCGGACCTGCCACACTGGGCTCTGCAGTGACCACTAGACCCAGAGTTCTGTCAGCAGGTCGCCAGGCTGCAGTGGCCAGGGCCGGGCCTCTCACCTGGGCAGCAGCACAGACACAGGCGTCCCAGTCCCGGGCTAGGTGATCATGACTTCAATTCAGACACCCTCCACTGCCCAGGCACCCACACTCGAGGGAGCAGAGAGGGTGGTGTCTGGGAACAGCTGCTCCCTTTAAACCAATTGCCTCCGTGAATGTGAATCAGGGAGTGATGGCACGGCTGTTCCGTTGATGTAGGAGAGGCCTCAGCTCATTCAAGATGGGTCAGGATCTCTAAGGGGTGGCACCTTTAGTGTCAATCGGGCTGCGCGCCATGGCTCACGCCTGTAATCCCAGCACTTTGGGAGGCCAAGGCAGGAGTTTGAGACCAGTCTGGGCAATATGGCAGGACCCTGTCTCTACTCAGAATAGGTGGACGCGTCTGAAATCCCAGCTGCTTGAGAGGCTAAGGCGAGAGGATGGCTTGAGCCCAGGAGCTGCAGGCTGTAGTGAGCCATGATGGCGCCACTGCACTTCAGCCTGCGTTAACAGAGACCCTGTCTCTGAAAATAGAGTAATAATAATAAAACGTACATCCGTGCAGGAGACCCTGAGCACTGGTGGGGGAGGGGTGTTGGTGCACCACGTGGACGCCTCACTCCCATCTCAGTTCTAGAGTGGGGGTTCAGAGGTGGGCGTGCCGTTCGCTGGCCTGCCTCAGCGTCTTCACGCGGTTGTAAGGTCTGCTCTCTCTCTCTGCGTTAGGGGAGTCTCTCAGGAAAAAGAAGCCCAGATCTCTTCAGCAATCGTCTCTTCCGTGCAGAGCAAAATCACTCAGGTCAGTGGACGGGCCCTCTCCCGCCCCCAGCCTTTCGTCAAGGGGCTCGCTTGTCTTCTGCTAATTTTTATTCCCTGTCCCTCCTGTCATCAACACCGGCACGGGACAGGGATCTCGGGCAAAATGCCACAGGCCCTGGGCCAGGCAGAGGGCAAAGCCATGTGGCCTGCAGCCTGCACGGCCAGGCTCCTCCGTCGTCCCCAAGGTGCAAGAAGCACCGCCGGCCGAGTGCAGTGGTGCACGCCTGTACTCCCAGCACTTTGGGAGGCCGAGGCAGGCGGACCACCTGAGGTCGGGAGTTGGAGACCAGCCTGGCCAACATAGTGAAACCCCGTCTCTACTAAAAATACAACATTAGCCGGGCGTGGTAGTGCACGCCTGTAATCCCAGCTCCCTGTGAGGCCGAGGCAGGAGAATCGCTTGAACCCGGAAGGCAGAAGTTGCGGTGAGCCCAGATGGCACCACTGCACTCCAGCCTGGGTAACAAGAGCAAAACTCCATCTCAAAAAAAAACACTGACTGGTCTTTACCACCAACTCATTCATAAATTTCTTCCCCACATGGGTTGTCTGGCCGAGTCTTCACGGGTTCTCCTCTGTGTCTCCTGCACAGGATCTCATGGCCAAAGTCAGAGCGATGCTGGCAGCCTCCAAAAACCTGCAGACCAGCGCCTCCTGAGACGGGCCGAGAGGCGGGGCCGGGAGGCTGCGTGGGCTTCTGGGCAGGCCCACGCGGACGCTGGCCACACCATCCACCTGGCCGCCTCTGTGGACCCTTGGTGGGTTTTGTAAATTAATTTTTGATGATATTTTCAGTTTTAAGATTTCTGACCAGCAGTCTCTTACCTGTATATTTGTAAATATATCATGTTTCTGTGAAAATGTATTATGAAATAAAATGGGAGGAAAACACTTTTTCTAGCTAGACCCTGGTGTGGTTTCTTCCTTCTCTCCTTCGTCGGCTGCTGAGTCTGACGGTTTATTGTCTGTGATACCTGTATGTGGTCATGGAGGCTGGCAGGGACGGGTGGGCGGCACTGGGTCTCCCTGTCCTGCACCCTCCACCCTCCTTCCACAGCAGCCCCTGAACTCACCTTCCCCCTCCCCGTGCCTCCCGCGGTCACCGCACCCGTCCCAGGCCGCCAGCTCCTCATGGGTGTGTTCCCACCGGCATCCAGGCTGCAACTGCTGGACTGGCCTCCCTGCAGCAGTGGCACATAGCAGGGAGCAGCCTGGCCCCGCCTCGCCAGTGTCACCGCACCGAGCACCACATGTTGCCTTGAGCGCTGGCCACTTGCTCCTCTCGCCTTTCCTGACGCACAAGTGCCCTGGACTCCACTGCGGGGAGGGTTCAGCCCGCCTGAGTTGGGGCTCATAAGGTCCTTACACGAGAAACAAGGACTTGCTGCTTATGCGTCATCAGCAGGTCACAGTGACACTTCTGTCCCTACAGGAAGGAAGCTCTCTGGCCTTCACTTAAACCCCTGCTGTGCCGAGGCCAATTTCTTCCATTTTTAGTTCTGCCAATTTACCAAAACCCAGAAATGGAATTACGTTTTCTCCTCCTTATGGCGCTTGGGGTCCAGACGCTGCCTGCCCAGCAAGGCCAGTGTGGGTGGGGCAGGTGGGTGGGTGGGGCCAGGCACGCACAGAGGCACAGGCCCTGCAGCTGCCCGCAGCCACTCAGAAATGCCACAGGCCCTGGATGAGGCAGAGGGCAAAGCCGTGTGGCCTGCACCCTGCACAACCAGCCTCCAGCCTGCCACCAACTGTACCTGATATTCATGGTTCCTCCCGCTGCCGCGCACTGCGGTTCAGCTCGGGGCTCCCCAGTGGCTGCTCCAGGTCGCAGGTGGCCTTCGCTGCCCAGGCCATGCTGTGGTTGCCATCCTCAGGCAGGTGTGACTGTCCTCGGGCAGGTGCGGCCCACGTCCTGGTGCGGCGTCTGCAAACATGTTTATCTCTGCTGAATCAGAAGGATGGAAAGGTCTTGCTGTCGATTGCATTTCTGGAGTGATGCGTGGAATGGTGCAGTTTCTGTTTACAAATGCCGTGACGGTGCTTTATGAGCTCATCATGTCCGTGCCTGTTTATTGCTTTGGAGCTCTTTTTCAGTCATAACACTGTACATACTACAGGACTTGGCCTTCTGATATTATTTTGTATATGTTTGTCATTTCTGTTTTGACTTTATTTTACATGGAAAAATTTTTGTATGTGGTCTTTTTTTTTTTTTTTTTTGGCCAAAAGCTTCCAGCACCTGGTCCTCCATCCAGGTATAACCAGGCCCAACCCTGCTTAGCTTCCACAGTCAGATGCAGCCGGGTGTGTTCAGGTGTGGCTGTTGGTGTCTGTCGTGGCTTCTGGGCGCTGTCCTGAGGCGGGCTCTGCGTGTGCACAGGTGGTCTCGCTGTGCCCCACACCTGTGCCTCCAGGTTTACACACACCCTCTTTGTTCTGTTGTGTCATTTCCACTGTAAAGGGCCGGGGATCATGAGCGAAAATTGGCTTCTGGATGCAGGGAGATGGTTCTGTGGGACCAGGCGTCAGCAGGACCGTGGTCTTACCCGTGCACCATCAAGTGGATGTTTATGCTGGTAGCAGCGACGGCGACACGGATGTGGCCGGCGCCTGGAACGCAGGGAATGCTGAGGGTCCGGCCACATCCTGATACAGTGGTGTTTTTGCTTGGTGCAGTGGTGCTGGAAGGGTTGGGGCGCTTCCCTGGTAGACGGGAGCAGGCCTCGGTGCCTGGAGCTGGGAAGACTGCCCACCCGGCCTCCAACTGCTCCGGTCCCAGAGCTGCCGTTCCCAATGGCCAGTGTCCCCGGAAATGAGTGCGGTGCTGTCACATTCCGCACAGACCCCCCAGCAAACTCAGTGGCACGCGTGCACTCTAAATACTGGAGCCAGGCGTGGCGCACGCACTTGAGGTCCCAGCTAGTTGAGACACTGAGGTGGGAGGATCACTTCATCCCAGCAGGTCGAGGCTGCAGTGAGCTATGATCATGCCACTGTACTGCAGCTTGCGTCACAGAGGGAGACCCCATCTTTAAAAACAAAATACTGAGTCAGGCACAGTGATTCAAACCCAGCATCTTGGGAGGCCAAGGCAGGAGGATCCCTTGAGGCCAGTAGCTCAAGACCAGTCTGGGCAACAGAGCAAGACTCCATCTCTACAAAAAATACAAAAATTAGCCAGGCCCGTGGTGGCGCCTGTAGTCCCAGCTACTGGGGTGGCTGAGGTAGGAGGATAGCTTCAGCCCGGGAGGTCAAGGCTGCAGTGAGCCGTGAACAAGCCACTGCACTCCAGCCTGGACAACAAAGCGAGACCCTGTCTCAAAAAAAAAACCTGTAAAATTTACTTTTCATGGTGTATATAAGACACATTACTATGTGTATGACGCAGTAGTAATTCCTTACCGTAGGCCAGGCACAGTGGCTCACGCTATAATCCCAGCACTTTGGGAGGCCAAGGCAGGTAGATCACTTGAGGCCTAGAGTTTGAGACCAGCCTGGACAACGTGGTGAAACTCTGTATCTACTAAAATTGCAAAAATTAGCTGGGCGTGGTGGTGGCCACCTGTAGTCCTACCTACTGGGGAGGCTGAGGCAGGAGAATCGCTTAAACCCCAGAGGCAGAGGTTGCAGTGAGCCAAGATCACGCTACTGCACTCCAGCCTGGGCGACAGAGTGAAACTCCAGTCTCAAAAAAATAAATAAATATCTTATCATTGCTAAGGACTATATGTTAAACCACAAATGTCCTACTTTATGGGTGATTGAAATTTCCAAGGGTGACTGGCTGGACCCCTCCCCTGTGTGAGATGTGACCCCACCCTCCCAGGGCCTAACTCTCTTTCATTAGACATCTAGACAGATTCCTGCCTTTTGTCCTCGGAAAGGATGCTGCTGTGAAATTAGAGTTTTTCCCCCTTAAAAGATACCTTCCGGGCCTGGGCGCAGTGGCTCACTTCTATAATCCCAGCACTTTGGAAGGTCGAGGTGGGCAGATCACTTGAGGCCAGGAGTTCGAGACCAGCCTAGGCAACATAGTGAAACCCTGTCTCTACCAAAAAATAAAAAAATTAGCTGGGCATGGTGGTGCACACCTGTAACCCCAGCTACTCGGGAGGGTCAGGTGAGCAGATAACCTGAGGTCAGGAGTTCGAGACCAGCCTGACCAACGTGGAGAAACCCCATCTCTACTAAAAATACAAAAAAAATAGCCAGGCTTGATGGCGCATGCCTGTAATCCTGGCTACTCGGGAGGCTGAAGCCGGAGAATCGTTTGAACCCAGGAGGCAGAGGTTGCAGTGAGCCGAGATCGCGCCACTGCCCTCCAGCCTGGGCGATAGAGCAAGACTCTGACTCAACAACAAAAATATTCTTTCCTTCTTGGTGACAGATTTTCAGTAGCTTTACAGGATCATTTCTCAGGTTCTTACACGGTGCTAATAAAATTGTTCTCCAGAGAAAATCTCCTCGACCCACGTTGAGTGAGGCTGGCTCTCGTCAGACATCATTTGCTCTGATGTCTCCCGGTGTGTGGCTTGGATCACCGCCCCTTGTGTCCCTGGGTGTGACCCGTGTCTGGACCCTTCAGCTGTCTGAGCCCTAATACAAGCTAAGAGGGCTGGGTCACCCTGCCAGGTTCCCGGAGCCAGACGGGTACTGGGGGCCGTGAGCCAGAGCCGAGCCGGGAAGGGAAAGGGACCGCGGACGGGACGCCGGCGGGGCCGGGCACGCCACCGAGTGGGACGGGTCGCTAAGGACGCTGGAAACTTCCACCTCGGGGCCAACTTCAGCACTTTTCACTAACATCTGGGGTTTTATTTTTCTTGAATAAGTGATTCACTCACATGGCTACATAGGAATTTCTTGTGAATCCTTCCAAGTTCCTTTGTATAAATACAAGCAAATATGCAAATATCCTCTCCCTCCAGCCCCAGCAACGCCTTTATACACGGAAGGTTCGTGTCACTTCTGCTCTGTTCCGGCTTCGTCTCGCTTTTGCGTGATGCAGCTGTATGTCTTGGAGTCATTTCCTTCTCTGAACATAAAGAGCTTCCTGTTTTCTTAATAATAAACATTTTTTTCTTTTTTTTTTTTTTTTCTTGAGACAGAGTCTTGCTCTGTCGCCCAGGCTGGAGTGCAGTGGTTCAGTCTTGGCTCACTGCAACCTGTGCCTCCTGGGTTCTGCCTCCCAAGTAGCTGGGACTACAGGCACGCACCACTGCACCCGGCTAATTTTTATGTTTTTGTAGAGACGGGATTTCGCCATGTTGGCCAGGCTGGTCTCCAACTCCTGACCTAAAGTTATCTGCCCGCCTCAGCCTCCCAAAGAATGAACTTTTAAGAACAGTTTTAGGTTTATAGAGAAATTGTGAAGATGTACACAACTCTCATATACTGGCACCCAGTTTCCACTATATCAGCACCTTTTTTTTTTGAGACAGAGTCTCACTCTGTCACCAGGTGCCAGGCCGGAGTGCAGTGGCGCAATCTCAGCTCACTGCAACCTCCACCTCCCAGGTTCAAGCCATTCTCCTGCCCCCACCTCCCTGGTAGCTCGGACTACAGGCGCACACCGCCACGCCCAGCTAATTTTTATATTTTAGTATAGATGGGATTTCACTGTGTTGGCCAGGCTGGTCTCAAACTTGTGACCTTGTGATCCACCCGCCTCAGCCTCCCACAGTGCTGGGATGACAGGTGTGAGCCACCTTACGTTAGGATGATACATTCGTCATAATCAGTGAACCAATATCAACACATTATTACTATTGGAAGTCCATCCTTCAGATTTCCTTTGTTCCCCTAATGTCCTCTGTTTGTCCCAGGATCCCACCCAGGTTCCCACAGTGCATCTAGTCCCGCCTCCCTGGGCTCCTCTGGGCTGGGGAAGCTCGTTCTTTTCACAGCTGTGTAATATTCCATGTTATAAAAGACGCATTGCTGATTAAGCAGTCCTCTTCTGGGGCACATCTAGGTTGTTTCAGATGTTACTGTGAAAATTACACTCCTCTAAAAACTTTGTGCCTAAGTCATTTCTCATATCCGCACAAGCATCTTTAGCATAAGCAAACTTCCAGCTCACGATGTGCAGAGCGTCCAGTTCGTTATCAACTCTGCTGCTGCAGAAAAGCAGCCAAACTATATGTAAATGAGTGGGTGTGGCTGCGTGCCAATAAAACTTTATATGTGAACCCTGAGATCTGAATTTCATAGAAGTTTTACGTATCACAAAAGATTCTTTTTCCACAATTTTTTGAAGAAATTTGTTTCAAAATTTAAAATGTAAAACCTGGCCAGGTACAGCAGCTTACGCCTCTAATCCCAGCACTTTGAGAGGCCGAGGCAGGTGGATCACTTGATGTCAGGAGTTCAAGACCAGCCTGGCCAACATGGTGAAACCTAGTCTCTCCTAAAAATACAAAAAATTAGCCAGGCATGGTGGCGGACACCTGTAATCCCAGCTACTCGGGAGGCTGAGGCAGGAGAATCACTTGAACCTGGGAGGTGGAGGTTGCAGTGAGCCGAGATTGCGCCACTGCCCTCCAGCCTGAGTGACGGAGTGAGATCCTGTCTAAAAAAAGAATTGTGTTAGATCTTTGAACTGTTTCCACTTGGAGCTTTAGAAACGTGACTCAGCCAGACGGAACCCTCGCCAGGGTAAAGCGTCCACCTTTGTGGGACCTGGAAACAGAGGCCCCAAGGGTGGAGCGTGAGGAAGGCAGGGATGACCCGCCCTGAGCTGCCGCCTCCCACTCTGTCCTCAGCAGGGAGCTGTCTGGAGAAGCGGGCACCTCCCGGTTGCTTTGGCTCCTGCGTTATTCGGGCAGACCCTCGGCACTGCGCCATTTTGACTGGAGGTTTCAGCGCTGTGTTAGACTCCTTTCCTGTGAGCGGCAGAAGCCCACTCTCCTGACCTAACCCTGGAAATCATCACCAAGCAATGGGCGGTTCCTCGGAGGCCAGGGAGGGCTTGACCCCAGCTGCTCCAGAAGGTCCCAGAGCAGGAGTGATGCACTGACGACCATCCCAGCACCAGTGGAGCGCGAGTCCCAGGCTGCCTTCACCTTTTTTCTCAACTCCCTTCAGAATCCAAATTGCAGCAGACTGGGCTTTCACAGCGCACCACGCAGCCTCTCATGCCTGGCTGAAAGCAGCCAGCACCCTGCTGTACCTAGTGGGGCCAATAAGGCGTTGATAAGAAGCTGCACGGGGCCAGCAGTCCGCCCACTCCACAAACACCGGGGCCAGGTCTGTGCACCTGCCTCGAGGGCTGGGTTCCAGCCCGGACCAAGAACCCAGGCAGGGGGTGGAATGCGGCTTTCCACCCTATGAAAAGTTGCTTTAATTACAAGTTCATTAACGATTCAGCGGGGGCAGCTCAGGGAAACATGAAAGTCAAACGTTGAAACGGAGAATTTGAGAAAGCACTTCAGACGATTTTTCGTTGATTCAGATCTCAAACTCTGCACACCCGAGCCACCTCTGTGCCTTCCCCTTGGACACATGGTGCCGTGGGTTGCGAGACTGCCATGGAAACAAGGCCAGCTGATGCCCTTACCAGCCTGGAAATAACCCAGGTTTCTTTTTGAGTACAGCAGTCCTGCCAGCTCTTGAAAATTTGATGTATCCCCTGAGGTCAGAAGTTCAAGACCAGCCTGGCCAACATGGTGAAACCCCATCTCTACTAAAAATACAAAAATTAGCCGGGCGTGGTGGCACGCACCTGTAGTCCCAGGTACTCAGGAGGCTGAGGCGGGAGAATTGCTTGAACCCGGGAGGCAGAGGTTGTAGTGAGCCAAGACCATGCCGCTGCACTCTAGCCTGGGTGACAGAGCAAGACTCTGTCTCAAAAAAAATTTAAAAAATTAAAAATTGTGCAAAAACAGAAACAAGCTTGCAGTAGCCAGCATCCCTTTCGGCCACCACCACCCAGATCCACCAGTTGCTGTAGGATGGCAGCTCTGCTTCCTTCAGAGTGCGGCCCCAGCTTCCAGGAAAGCAGAGAGCCTGGCACCCCACGGGGGCTCAGCACACAAGCAGATGAAGTACCCTCTGGGTGCCAGCCCCGCACCACCCAGCTCCATTCAGCTAACAGATGGGTCCCGAGCGTGTCCTTTCCCCAAGCAGTATCCTGGGAAGAAAGGGCGCAAAAGAGGCCTCAGCCTCAGGCCTGCGTTTGCTTCAGAGAGCTCTCAGTGTGCTTTGGGGAGAGTAGGGTGGGGAGGCTGAAAGCAGAGGCCCGAGTCAAGTCCACAGCAGAGGGGGCCTGGGGCGAGAATGCACAGAGCAGTGGGGGGCCCCAGAGGGGCTGAGGAGGCTGCTTCCTGGGCCTCGACAGTTGGGAAGCGAGAGAGCAGGAAAGAGGGACAGAGTGACTCCCAGGTGACAGATAAGCAGGAGGACAGGTTCGCGTGGTCCCTGTGGTGGTGGACTAGGGTTGGAGGCGTCCGAGTGAACTTACATGCGGCTGAATATAGCTGCAGGTGGTTGCATACAAAAATTCTTACAGATCCTCTGCCCGCCATCTTTCCGCGCCGCCACACTGGTGCGCATGAATGTCCTGGCCGACGCTCTCAAGAGCATCGACAGTGCCGGAAAGAGGGGCAAACGCCAGGTGCTTCTCAGGCCGAGCTCCAGAGTCATCGTCCGGTTTGTCAGTGTGATGATGAAGCGTGGTCACGTTGGCAAAGTTGAAATCATGGATCATCACGGAGCTGGGGAAGTTGTTGTGAATCCCACAGGCAGGCTAAATACGTGTGGGGTGATCAGCCCCAGATTTGACGTGCGACAGAGATCTAGAAAAATGGCAGAATAATCTGCTTCCATCCCGCCAGTTTGGTGTCATTGTACTGACGATCTCAGCTGGCATCATGGGCCAAGAAGAAGCAAAATGAAAATACACGGGAGGGAAAATCCTGGGATTCTTTTTCTAGGGATGTAATACATATATTTACAAATAAAATGCCTCATGGACAAAAAAGAATACTTGCAGACGTGTGTATGCACAGGGGTTAGTACACACACACGTTTCTTTCAGCTGACCGATGAGGCCCAAGGAGCAACAAACACACCTAGTGCCCGGATCTTGATTTTGTGAAAGTTGTCAGAATCACTTCTGTTTTAAAAATCAAAATAAAACAAAACACTGACGAATAGGCCTGGGGAAGGCCATGAAGAGAACAGCTCCTGTGCATAAATGCCTGAAAACAAAAACTGTCAAAAAAGACCACACAAATGGACTGAGATGGACTCACGAAAAAAGGAAAAGAACAAATGAAAACATCAAAGTGCAGAAAACACAACCTGCACAAAGGCCGCTGAAACCTCACACAAAACGACTTCTGTGAAAACATCTGCCCAGCAATTGCCTGTCTAACCTGGACTAGCATTGCCTGTTACTGATCTTTGTAGCCAAAGATAATCATCTCAACAATTATGTCATCTTCCTCATTCGTTCTGTAAAACCTTTGTCTTCCTTTACCCCAGCCCCCACCCCCAGTAACACACATAGTTCACTCTGTTACATGTATTCCCACTGCAATTCCCTATTCTCATATAAATAGCAGTTTCTTTTAAAGAGCCTCTCCCCGGCTGGGTACAGTGGCTCACACCTGTAATCCCAGCACTTTGGGAGGCCGAGGTGGGTGGATCACCTTAGGTCGGGAGTTCAAATCCAGCCTGACCAACATGGAGAAACCCGTCTCTACTAAAAATACAAAATTAGCCAGGCGTGGTGACACATGCCTGTAATCCCAGCTACTCAGGAGGCTGAGGCAGGAGAATCGCTTGAACCTGGGAGGCGGGGGTTGCAGTGAGCTGAGATCGCGCCATTGCACTCCAGCCTGGGCAACAAGAGCGAAACTCCGTCTAAAATAAAATATGGAGCCTCTCCCTGATTCAGTTGAAATAAATAGTGTCAGAGGTGGGACCGAAAAGCAATCAGGTTGGAAGGAAGCAGTGGCTCTTAGAACCCGCGTGCAGTTCCCAGGTTAGCTCTTCACTCTGCCCTGGCCTCTTCCGCCCTGCTGAATCTGCTCTCAGGCCAAACCTCCCTCTTTTTTGGTAGAAGCTCTCAACTTTATTCAGGATTTGGATTGGTTATAAGGTTGCCTTAATAAAGGTCCTGACATTCCTCCTGGGATCAAAAAAGAGCCACATCTACAGAGCCAGATCTGGTGAACTCGCTGTTGGTCTCTGCTCCTTGCTGAATATTTTATTTGATCTACATGCCTGGGTCAAAATGTTCTACGAATGCTGCTTATAGTTTGGTTACACGCATGATTTGGCCATTTTCCCTTCTTTGTTTCTGAAAATCTTCCAAGAACAAAAATAAACATTCTAAACGCTGGACACAGGGAGGCTAAGTAAAAAACACTGGGTTCCACATTGAATTCATAATTAGAAAAACATGTCCTAGAAGATACAAAGGAAAACTTCATTAAAGCTGCTGGGCCAGTCACCACCGTCTAGAAGTCACCACCGTCTAAAACACTGGTCAGACTCCTGACATTCTCTGACAAGATTTACAGAATCTTCTTTGCTCTCAAGACATTAATAAGAAACTGAACAGGATTCTTATGTATTAAGACACGCCAAGTTTTCTGGGACTCCACCACCTGCATGTTATAGCCCATTCTCATGCACTTTTTTTTAACTGATGAACAAATTTTACATTAAGAAAAATTAAGAGAATTTATCATTATTCAAACAGTGTCTTAAAAAAAAAAAGCCTTCAACTATAGAGCTAACGTGTAGAGCCTTCTAAGTTCTCTATTTTTTTTTCTGCCTATTTTGAATCTGCTGACTTTTCTAATGGGGTTGAGGTAAAACTCACTGCTTATGGCATTCCAGCCAATATTTTTTTTAATTATTATAAGACAGTACCAGCCACGGTGGCTCACGCCTGTAATCCCAGCACTTTGGTAGGCCGAACTCCACAAGGTCGGGAGTTTGAGACCAGCTTGGCAACATGGTGAAACCCTGTTTCTAATAAAAATACAAAAATCAGCCGGGTGTGGTGGCACATGCCTGTAATCCCAGCTACTCGAGAGGCTAAGACAGGAGAATAACTTGAACCCAGGAGGCAGAGGTTGCAGTGAGCCGAGATATGCCACTGCATTCCAGCCTGGGCAACAAAGATTGAAACTCTGTCTATGAAAAAAAAAAGAAAGAAAAACGGGTGGGTGTAATGGCTCACACCTATAAACCCAGCACTTTGGGAGGCTAAGGCAGGAGGCTTGCTTGAGCCCGGGAGTTTGAGACCAGCCTGGGCAACATAGTGAAACTCCATCTCTACAAGAAATAAACAAAAAATTTGCCAGGTAGGGTGGTACACAGCCACCTGGGAGGCTGAGGTTGGGGGATCACTTGAGCCCAAGAGGCGGAGGTTGCAGTGAGCTGAGATTGCGGCACTGCGTTTAGCCTGAGCAACAGCAGTGAGACCCTGTGTCAAAAAAAATGAACAGAAGTAAAAGGTTGCATCCATGTAACCTTCTTAAAAAACTTTTTTTTTTTTTGAGACAAAGTCTGGCTCTGTTGCCCAGGCTGGAGTGCCGTGGAGTCGAGGACATTCAGAGAGAGTCTCGCTCTGTCGCCCGGCTGGAGTGCAGTGGCGCCATCTCAGCTCACTGCAGCTTCCACCTCCCGGGTTCAAGCAATTCTCCTGCCTCCCCCTCCCAAGTAGCTGGGACTACAGGCACCCGTCACCACGCCCGGCTAATTTTTTTGTTTTTTGGTAGAGATGGGGTTTTGCCATGTTGCCCAGGCTGGTCTCAAACTCCTGACTTCAGGTGATCTGCCCGCCTCGGCCTCCCAAAGTGCTGGGACTACAGGCGTGAGGCACCACACTTGGCCAAAAAGCAATTTTTTAATATTTGTAATTTTATTATTTTTTAAAATATGGAAGGCTTCACAAATCTGTGTGTCACCCTTGCACAAGGGCCCTGCTAGCTCCTCCGTGTCACTCCAGCGTTAGCGTCTGGGCTGCCGTGGCGAGTGCTGGTGAGTCCGGCTCTGTCTTGCTTTTGAAGTCTTTGCTCATCACTGCAGTGAAATAAACGACTATTATTTCACAGTGACTTATGATCGTGTTTCCTTCACTTGTTCAGACCTTTTGGCATGTGCAGCAGGCTCCCCAAGATCAAAATGCTAAATCAAGCTTTTCTGACCTAGGCTTAACTTTGGGATTTTCTAGTTGGGCCCCAGAAGAGCCTTAAAAAATTCTGTGTCTCATTTTGTAGAGGCATTAAATGATTAGGCTTATTTAGTAAATTTGGTAAGAGACCTTATCAAATAATAAATGATATTAGACGTTCTTTCAGCTACATTTACGTTATGAATATAAATGTTCCATGGCTGGGCGTGGTGCCTCACACCTGTGATCCGAGCATTTTGAGAAGCTGAGGCTGAGGCCTGTAATCCCACCTACTTGGGAGGCTGAGGCATAAGAATTGCTTGGATCTGGGCGGAGGCTGCAGTGAGTGGAGATCACGCCGCCGCACTCCAGCCGGGCGACAGAACGAGACTCAGTCTCAAAAAAAATAATAATAAAATAAATGTTTCAAAATTGGATAAAACTTAAAATCTAATGTCATCAGTCTTACTTTTAGCTGCTATAATAAGTCTTTTTTAAAGTTATATTTGTGTAAATGTATTGATGTTAATATCATACTGATTATGTACAGCTTACCAGTCTGATGGCCCACGTGAGCAACAGAGATTCATGATCCCACACCCTTCATTTACAGAGATCTGCCATGGTGACAGAAGAGTCCAGTCATCACACTCACTCACAGGCAAGTCCCTTAAAACCTGATTTCTTGCTGCGCACGGTGGATCACTTGTGGTCAGGAGTTTGAGACCAGCCTGGCCAACATGGTGAAACCCCATCGCTACTAAAAATACAAAAACTTGGCCAGGCGCGGTGGCTCACGCCTGTAATCCCAGCACTTTGGGAGGCCAAGGCAGGTGGATCACGAGGTCAAGGGATCGAGACCATCCTGGCCAACATGGTGAAACCCCGTCTCTACTAAAAATACAAAAATTAGCTGGGCATGGTGGCGCGTGCCAGTAGTCCCAGCTACTAGGGAGGCTGAGGCAGGAGGATCGCTTGAACCTGGGAGGTGGAGATTGCAGTGAGCCAAGATCATGCCACTGCATTCCAGCCTGGCATCAGAGTGAGACTCTGTCTTGAAAAAAAAAAATTTTGGCCAGGCGCGGTGGCTTACGCCTGTAATCCTAGCACTTTTGGAGGCCGAGGTGGGTGGATCACCTGAGGTCAGGAGTTCAAGACCAGCCTGGCCATCATGGTGAAACCCCATCTTAAAAAAAAAAAAATTTAAATAAATCGAAAAGTTAGCTGGGCATGGTGGCGCGTGCCTATAGTCCCAGCTACTCGGGAGGCCGAGGCAGGAGAATCACTTGAACCCAGGAGGTGGAGGTTACAGTGAGCCAAGATTGTGCCACTGCACTCCAGTCTGGGAGACAGAGCGAAACTCTGTCAAAAAAAAAAAAAAAAAAACTGATTTCCTGCAACAAACATGAAATGACTCAAGAAATTGCATCTGGCAGAGAACAGAGAGGGTGGTGGGGACGCAGGTATTTCCCACAAGTCACACAAAGCCAGGATCGATGTAGAAACATGGAAAAATACAGCATCTGAGGCCAAAGCAACCAGGAACAAGTGTCAGCAACAGCACTCACTAGCTTTTGCTGCCATTCTGAGATAACAGCCTCAGCGAGGTCAGGCGCAGGGGCTCACAGCTGTCATGCCGCTGCTTAGGGAGAGTGCCTTCAGGCTAAGACTTCGAGATCAGCCTAGGCCACGCGGCAGGACTCCACCTTTAAAAATAAAACCAAATTTAAAATGTTAAAAGACAAACCTTGGCCAGGCATGACGGCTCACACCTGAAACCCTAGCACTTGGTGAGGCTGAGGTAGGTGGATAGCTTGAGCCCAGGAGTTCAAGACCAACCTGGACAACGTGGCAAAACCCCATTGCTACAAGATGAAAAAAAATGAGCTGGATGTGGTGCGGTGCGCCTGTGGTCCCAGCTCCTCGGGAGGCTGAGGTGGGAGGATGACCTGGGCGACAGAGCGAGACGCCATCTCAAAAAGAAAAAAAACATTGGCCGGTCGCAGTGGCTCACACCTGTAATCCCAGCACTTTGGGAGGCCAAGGCGGGCAGATCACGAGGTCAAGAGATCGAGACCAGCCTGGCCAATATGGTGAAACCCCGTCTCTACTAAAAACGCAAAAATCAGCCGGACGTAGTCGCAGGTGCCTGTGGTCCCAGCTGCTCTGGGGCTTGAGGCAGGAGAATCCCTTGGAACCCAGGAGGTGGAGGTTGCAGCGAGCCGAGATTGAGCCACTGTACTCCAGCCTGGCAACAGAGCGAGACGCCATCAAAAAATAAAGAAAAAATGTTTTAAATGAGTCATTGGGTAGAACGTTGACTGTGATGGAAGAGCGCCAGGCTGGAACTCAGAAGCTCTCCGGGCACTCCACTCGCCCTGGCATGGGGCTCAGGCCCGACTCTGCCACCATCCACCCCGTCTCCTCCACACGGAAGAACGGCAGCCCCGAAGCCAGCACAGCTCCTCAGCCAGGGCTCCTGTCACAGACACAGGCGGTGGGGGTCACCGGCCTCTTTGTCCGCACAGTTTAAGGACGTCGCAGCAGCCTGGGCCCCGAGGGAAGGTGCAGGCACGTCCTCCTCCCGGGCTCTGTGAGGTAAATGACACTCCAGGCTCCCAAGTTGTGCGTGGGGCCATTTAAAAGGGCGGTGGTGACAGCTTGGGAAGGAGGATCTGAAGCTCCTCCTTCAGGGATATCTTCAGCGGCTGCTCCAAGCTTCTTGCAGAAGACGCCTGCAGGTCTTCAGGAGGCGCGGCCACCGCAGCCTTCCGACTCGAGGGCGCAGTGAGCGGCCCCTCACTTTCCTTCTCTGCTTGACTTTTCTGGATTCCAAAGAGCATTTGTCAAACTTACAGAAAGACGATGACTGATGGTCTTTACAAGGGTGTGGACCACGAAGACTGAGCCCACGCGACCCGGGACGGGGTGTAACATGGCTTGCAGACATGTATTAGGTGGAAACAGCGCTGAACCCCAAAGTAGTCTAACAACATATCACAGCGGATTTTTTTTCAACCCTGGGTCTCGCTCTGTCGCCCAGGCTGGAGTGCAGTGGCACAATCGCAGCTCACTGCAGCCTTGGCCTCCCTGGCTCAAGCGATCCTCCTACCTCAGCCTCCTGAGCAGCTGGGACCATAGGTGTGCACCACCATGCCTGGCTAATTTTTGTACTTTTTGCAGAGATGGGACCTCGTCATGTTGCCCAGGCTGGCTTAAAGCAGATTTTCTTTTCTTTTCTTTTCTTTTTTTTCTTTTTTTTTTAAGATGGGGTTTCACCATGATGGCCAGGCTGGTCTTGAACTCCTGACCTCAGGTGATCCACCCACCTCGGCCTCCCAAAGTGCTAGGATTACAGGCGTAAGCCACCGTGCCCGGCTTAAAGCAGATTTTGAAGAGCAGTAGATGTTTTTAAAACTGAGTATGTCAGGTCTTTTGAACCAAAGCCCTCCCTTCTCCAGGTCTCTCTAGGACATCAGCTGTGTGGTTGTTTGGTTAAACTGTCTTCATTCAGCCTCCTCAGCGGCCACGCCCGGTCTCTCCAGCTGCACCCTCGGCCGGCAGCTGCCCGTGAGGCTCCCCGTCCAGCCTCCCCAGGGCCTCCCTCAGCTGCCTTCCCTTTTAAACTACCTGCATTTACAACAGTTCAGTAAAGTATACTTTTGTAAACAAAGATGAAAACATTTGCTTTTTCTTCCTACTGATTTTTCCAAAATTGAAACTATTTGTGAGTATTCTTAGGACAATACGGTCATTTCCATAAATCCAGTTAAATTCCCCTCTCTCTCTCTCTCTTATTTTTTATTTTTTATTTTTTAGACGGAGTCTCGCTCTGCCGCCCAGGCTGGAGTGCGGTGGCGCGATCTCGGCTCACTGCAACCTCCGCCTCCCTCCTGCCTCGGCCTCCCAAGAAGCTGGGATCACACACGCCTGACACTGCACCCAGCTAATTTTTGTAGTTTTTAGTAGAGACAGGGCTTCACCATCTTGGCCAGGCTGGTCTTGAACTCCTGATCTTGTGATCCACCTGCCTCAGCCTCCCAAAGTGCTGGGATGACAGGCATGAGCCACTGAGCCGAGCCACTCTTTCTTTATAACAAAATGTAATTGGAAACAGTGATGATGTTGCCAATGTTTTGTTTTGTTTTGTGACAAGGTCTCACTCTGTTGCCAGGGCCGGTGTGCAGCAGCACAGTCGTGACTCATGCAGCCCTGACCTCCCTGGCTCAAGCAGTCCTCCTGCCGCAGCCTCCCGAGTAGCTAGGACTAGAGGTGCTCACCACGACGCCCGGCTCGTTTTTTTATTTTTTGTAGAGACAGGGTTTCACCATGTTGCCCAGGGTGGTCTCGAACTCCTGGGCTCAAAACTATCCTCCCATTTTGTCCTCCCAAAGTGCTGGGATGACAGGCGTGAGCCACCGCACCCGGCCCCACATGGTCAAGACATTGACTAAAATGTGATACTTGAAAATGTAGACAGGGCCGGGTGTGGTGGCTTACGCCTGTAATCCCAGCACTTCAGGAGGCCGAGGCAGGCAGATCTCCTGAGGTCAAGAGTTCAAGACTACCCTGGCCAACATGGTGAAACCTCATCTCTACTGAAAATACAAAAATTAGCCAGCCGTGGTGACACATGCCTGTAATCCTGACTACTCTGGAGGCTGAGGCAGGAGAATCACTTGAGCCTGAGAGGCAGAGGTTGCAGTGAGCCGAGATGGCACCATTGCACTTCAGCCCAGGTGACAGAGCAAGACTCCGTCTCAAAAAAAAAAAAAAAAGGAAATATACATAGCATGCCTGGCTTCCGGGATTCCCAGCCTTACGGTGAGTAAATGAAACTGTCACTTCCCGGCAGGCCCAAAGCCTTAAGACTATGAAGAAAATCTAAAGTCTGTCTTGGCTTGGCTTCCTAGTCCCAAGAGGTTTTCAAATCTAAGGTTCGGCTGGGCGCAGTGGCTCACGCCTGTAATCCCAGCACTTTGGGAGGATGAAGCGGGCAGATCACAAGGTCGGGAGTTTGAGACTAGCCTGACCAACATGGTGAAACCCTGTCTTATAAAAAAAAAATTTAAGATGAAAGATAAAAAATAATAAAAAAAGAAAAAAAATCTGAAGTTTCTATATGACCAATGAAGGGAAGAGAGTTCTGTTTCTGAAGAATTCCTCTTATATACCTGCTATTAGATTGCAGTCCTGTACATCATTTTCAAAGTTCTTATCATCTACCTGCACACGACACTAAACCCTACATTCTTCTAGATTCCTCTCATCTAACTTTCTCCCATGGGATTACTAAAAATGGAAACTTCTCTGTTCCTGCTAAAACTGGAAGCTTGCGTCTGATGTGTGGGCTGCACAAAAAGTTCAGTGTACCCCCCAGTGCCATCATCAGAGACATTCAACTGCAAACCAGGATGCCCAGCGGGCGTCTCACGCTGTAGACAGCTTTCCCCAGATGTCAGAGCAGGACTCCTGTCACCACGACGCTCGTGCCTGACTCAGCGCCCGCCTCTTCCACAGGGCAGGACGGTGGTGACACGGAACCTTCACGACCTGCGGCTGCTGCTGCCGCCAACGCCACAGACCCTGACCCAGGAGATGCCTGAGTCCCTGCTGGTTAAACAAGGAGATGGCTCTGCTGTTGCCAACACACGTGCTGCACCTGGAGAAACTCCTCTGGGAAAGCTGAGACCCACATGCACAAAATAAGAAAATAGGAGGCCGGGCACGGTGGCTCACGCCTGTAATCCTGGCACTTTGGGAGGACAAGGCGGGTGGATCACGAGGTCAAGAGATCAAGACCATCCTGGCCAACATGGTGAAACCCTGTCTCTACTAAAAATAGAAAAATTAGCTGGGCGTAGTGGCGCATACCTGTCATTCCAGCTACTCGGGAGGCTGAGACAGGAGAATCGCTTGAACCTGGGAGGTGGAGGTTGCCGTGAGCTGAGATGACGCCATTGCACTCCAGCCTGGGTGACAGAACAAGACTGTCTCAAAAAAAAAAAAAAGAAAAAACAAGGAAACGGGCCACAGGGTGGCAGCCGGCGTCACCCAACCTGTGGTCATCTGGTTCATTCAGTTGGTTGCCTTTATACCTGCGTTCTTGACTCAAAGCCATTATGCAAACTGGGATTGCCACGTTACCATTAATCTCACCTTGTATTTCCCCTTTATAAACTTTGCGTTTGCCCCTTGTTAAATTTCGGTGAAGTGCAACTCCTGGCAGAACTCTGCTGGCCCAGCACGTTGAGATGATAGCAGGAGACTCAAAGCAGAGAATAGTGACTCAGCAACAGGCCCTGGGGGCACTTGACCCCTGAACCACGCCCTCCAGGCTTCCCTTACTGCTCAGCTGTGGCTAACACTCCTATGGCTGAAGGGTTTTGACATTGACTCCTAGACCACCCACCCTAACTCCACCCAGCGTGGGGCAAAACCAGCAATCGGGACATCAAAACCTAAGTACGGGGCAGGGGGCGGTGGCTCATGCCTGTAGTCCCAGCACTTTGGGAGGCTGAGGCAGGAGAATCGCTTGAACCCAGGAGGTGGTGGTTGCAGTGAGCCAATATTGCACCGCTGCACCCCAGCCTGGGTGACAGAGCGAGACTCTGTCTCAAAAAAAAAAAACAAAAAACTAAGTCCAGGAAGACTGGTCAGTGATGCCCGAGAAATATTTTTTTTTTGAAGGGAAGTCTCACTTTGTCGCCCAGGCTGGAGTGCAGTGGTGCAATTTCGGCTCACTGCATCCTCTGCTCCACCTCCCAGGTTCAAGTGATTCTCCTGCCTCAGCCTCCCAAGTAGCTGGGACTACAGGTCCACACCACCACGCCCAACGAATTTTTGTAGTTTTAGTGGAGACAGGGCTTCGCCATTTTGGCCAGGCTGGTCTTGAACTCCTGACCTCACGTGATCTGCCCGCCTCAGCCTCCCAAAGTGCTGAGATTACAGGGGTGAGCCACCTCACTTGGCCTTTTTTTTTTTTTCTTAGCCCCTAAGTATACCAATTACTTTTTTTTGGAGACAGTCTCGCTTCGTCACCCAGGCTGGAGTGTAGTGGCACAATCTCAGCTCACTGCAGCCTCTGCCTTCCAGGTTCAAGCAGTTCTGCCTCCACCTCCCAAGTAGCTGGGACCACAGGCGTGCGCCACCAAGCCCGGCTAATTTTTGTGTTTTTAGTAGAGATGGGGTTTCACCATGTTGGCCAGGCTGGTCTTGAATTCCTGACCTCAAATGATCTGCCTGCCTCAGTTTCCCAAATTGTTGGGATTACAGGCGTGAGCCACCACAGCTGGTTGCCTGAGAAAGATCTTGATCAAAGGGGAAATAAGGCTGAGCGCAGTGTCTCACACCTGTGTTCTCAGCGCTCTGGGAGGCTAAGGCAGGAGGATCTTTTGAGGCTAGGAGTTCACAACCAGCCTGGGCAACATAGTGAGACCCCTACCTCTGCAAAAAAAAAAAAAAAAAAAAAAACCTTAAAAATTAGCTGAGTGTGGCGGTGTGTCCTAGCTTCTGCGAGACAGACGTGGGAGGGTTGCTGTAGCCTGGGAGGTGGATGCTGCAGTAAGCCATGATTAACACCACTGTACTCCAGGCTGGACAACAGAGTGCCCTGTCTCAAAAAAAAAAAAAAAAAGAAGAAAAGAAATTGACCAGGTGCAGTGACTCACACCTGCAATCCCAACATTTTGGGAGGCCAAGGCAGGAGGATCCTTTGAGCCCAGGAGTTTTAAGACCAGCCTGGGCAACATAGGGAGACTCCATCTTTATTTTATTTTATTAAATTTAAAAATATTTTTAAAAGGGGGAAATAGGAAAGTTGTCAGAATCAAAATGGAGTTATTAGTGTGAAAAAAAGCACCTGAGAAATAGAGCCGGGAAGAGTATGAAGGAGGGTCCTCAGCCTTTTATGCCCGATAGGAGCTATCACGAAAGCTGCAAAAACCACCGCCTGGCACAGAAACCCTTCTGCAGGGAAACCTGCCCAACAGCTGCCTGTCCAGCCCTGGACTGGCATCACCTGGTCATTCATCCTTGTAGCCAAGGGTACTCATTTCAAAACAACGATGTCATCCTCATTTTCCTTTAAAATCCTTTTTCTTCCTTTACTTCCGTGAATATACACTAGTTTACTACGGCACACATATTCCCTCCCAAAGATATATCACTTTCCTTTAGAGAGCCTCTTTCTGTTCAATATTTGGGTTTGGAGGTTCTAATTCCATTCTCCAGTACAAGGAACCCAAGGCCAGGCGTGCTGGCTCATGCCTGTAATCCCAGCACTTTGGGAGGCTGAGGTGGGAGGATCACCTGAGGTCAGGAGTTTGATACCAGCCTGGACAACATGACGAAACCCCGTCTCTACTAAAAATACGAAAATTGCCAGGCATGGTGGCGGGAGCCTATAATCCTAGCTACTTGGGAGGCTGAGGCAAGAGAATCACTTGAGCCTGGGAGGAGGAGGCTGCATTGGGCTGAGATCGCGCCACTGCACCCCAGCCTGGGCAAGAGTGAAACTCAGTCTCCAATATGAATAATAATAATAAATTTTATAAATAAATAAATAAACGTCACATGGGATCCACACTGGGCCACAGGACAGAAAAGAAGACATTAGGGAAAAACTCAGGGAAGCTGAATAGCATGCAGAGTGTGCTTAGTGACCGTGTATCATTACAGTTCATTCACTGTGACAAACGTACCATGGTAAGATAAAATGTTAATTACAGAGGAAAGCGGGTGTAAGGTGTATGGACACTTCAGCTATTATGGAAACAGTGTGGCAATTCCTCAGAAATTAAAAATAGAACTGCTGCAGGACCCAGCAGTCCCTCCCCTGGGCCTGGACCCAAAGGAATGGAGCTCACGTCCCATCCAGGCATCCACACTCACACGTCCACCGCAGCACTACCCACAGTGGCCAAAGCAGGGGACCACCTGCACGTCCGTCCGCAACCGGACGGGTAAGGAGACTGTGACGTATATGATCACATGGAGAGAGACGATGGACGGTTGTTCAGCCTTAAAAACAGAGGAAAGCCTGATTTGCCGCATGGGTGGACTGGGGGTCATGATGCCAGTGAGACAAGCCAGGCACAGAAAGAAACACTGCAGGGTCTCACTAATATGCAGAATCTTAAAAATAAATAAATAAGCCGTGCGCGCTGGCTCACGCCTGTAATCTCAGCACTTTGGGAGGCCGAGGCAGACGGACCACAAGGTCAAGAGATCGAGACCATCCTGGCCAACATGGTGAAACCCCGTCTCTACTAAAAAATACATAGGACTATAGTGCGCCTATAGTCCCAGCGACTCGGGAGGCTGAGGCAGAAGAATTGCTTGAATCCAGGAGGCGGAGATTGCAGTGAGCCGAGATTGCATCACTGCACTCCAGCCTGGCACCTGGCGACAGAGCAAGAATCTGTCTCAAAAAAAAAAAAAAGAAAGAAAGAAAGAAAGAAAGGCAGGCAGGGGGTTGGGTGCGGTAGCTCACACCTGTAATCTCAGCATTTTGGGAGGTCAAGGTGGGAGGATCACTTGAGCTCAGGAGTTTGAGACCAGCCAGGGTAACATAGCGAAAACTCATCTCTACAAAAATGTAAAAAAAAAAAATTATACCAGTGTGGTGGCATGCCCCTGTGGCCTCAGTTACCTGGGAGGCTGAGGCGGCAGGATTGCTCGACCCCGGGAGGTCGAGGCTGCAGTGAGCCGTGATCGTACCACTGCACCCCAGCCTGCACAAGAGAGCAAGAACGTGTCTCAAAGTAAAAATAAAAAGGTGGAAAAAAAAAAAGCCGGGTGCGGTGGCGCACACCTGTAATCCCAGCACTTTGGGAGGCCAAGGCGGGTGGATCACGAGGTCAGAAGTTCAAGACCAGCCTGGCCAACATGGTGAAACCCCGTCTCTAAAAAAAATAAATAAAATAAAAGGTGGGGGCCAAATATATAAAGACAGAGAATAAACAGTGGGAGGCAGGGTGAGTCCCTTCAAAAGGGCTTGTGTGTACCTGAGGGCTACAGAGAATAACTACACTGCAGGTGTTTGCTAATGTGTGTATCACAGCTGCTCTGACTGCGGGAGGAGGACGGGTGCCTGAGAGATGATGCAGTGCTCACCCACGCCGCCATGGTCACCAATTTACTGCATATACACAGCCTGCAGCAGCACAGCACCACGCACACCTCACAGGCATACAGTGACACCGATTTTTAAAATATATGTAGCAACTTTCCTATCTTTACAGTTTTTCTGTAAATTTAGCTTCTAAAATTTAAGAACTTTATTTTTAAAAACAGCAGCGTGCTCACTTCAGCAGTGCCTGTACCAAAATCAGAATGACACAGAGATTAGCATGGCCTCTGCGCAAGGATGCCACAGAAATTTGTGAAGTGTTCTGCATTTTCATATTGTAAATAAAAAATAAAACAACACACACACACAAACCGTGCCTCAAAAGATGTCAACTATCGGTCAGGCGCGGTGGCTCACGCCTGTAATCCCAGCACTTTGGGGGGCCGAGGTGGGCAGATCACCTGAGGTCAGGAGTTTAAGACCAGCCTGGCCAACATGGCAAAATCCCATCTCTACTAAAAAATACAAAAATGGGCCGGGCAAAGTAGCTTACACTTGTAATCCCAGCACTTTGGGAGGCCAAGGCGGGCATATCACAAGGTCAAGAGATCGAGACCATCCTGGCCAACAGAGTGAAACCCCATCTCTACTAAAATATAAAAATTAGCTGGGCGTGGTGGCAGGTGCCTGTAATCCCAGCTACTCAGGAGGCTGAGGCAGGAGAATCGCTTGAACCCGGGAGGCGGAGGTTGCAGTGAGCCAAGATCATGCCACTGCACTCCAACCTGGCAAATGGCAACAGAGTGAGACTCCGTCTCAAAAATATATATATATATATAAATGAACTGAGCGTAGTGGTGGGTCCCTGTAGTCCCAGCTACTCAGGAGGCTGAGGCAGGAGAATCAGTTGAACCCAGGAGGCAGAGGCTGTAGTGAGCCGAGATCGTGCCGTTGCATTCCAGCCTGGGCGACAGCAAGACTCTATCTCAAAAAAAAAGAAAAAAGAGCCAGGTGTCAATGAGGAACACTTGTGCTCCGCCTGCGTCTGCTGCAGGGACACCCACCCCCAGCCTGCTGGGGTGTGCTGAGCTGCCTAAGCCTCCACTGCCCCTGCCAAGCCTGCTTGCACACCACAGCCCATGGGTCCAGTGAGAAGGCACACCGCATGCAGGGAGGCCTCAGGGCCCAACCTCAGGTGCACACAGGCGGGCGACAGGGCGGGCAGCACCATCTGCAGAGCCCCCGGTGGGCACCGCCTCCCATGGTCCCTCTGCCACAGGGTTTCCCAGGATGGGGCTTCAAAGCTAATTTCCCCAAATGCCATAGGAAGTGGCAGTAGATTTTTTCCTCCGCAACAAATAGCTGAAACTAGGGAATCTGAAAATTGACAAAGGCAATATTTGTTAACTTTAATAAAGTCAAGATGGAGAGATTAATTTTGTTTTCTCAGTATTGTTCAGAATGAGCGCTTCTGGGATAAAGCCATACTCAGCTGTCCCGAAATAAATAAAGAAGTAACGACGCTCAGGCTTCTGGGTGCAGAGCATGCAGAGGGTTGGCCTGCGGCTCACCCCAGAATGTATGTCCAGGGCGCCTGGGCTGCCTGGGCGCCTGGGCTGGGCTGGAGGGGACAAACACAGGCAGCTCTCGGCCAGCAAGGAGAAGCTGGTGACCACAGCCCTAGTGATGGAGACCAGCTGAGGGGACGCCAAGAGCAGGGGGCCCAGAACCCACTCATGCCATGCAGGGCCACAG
This sequence comes from Cacajao melanocephalus, assembly GCA_963573385.1. Classification (NCBI taxonomy): domain Eukaryota; kingdom Metazoa; phylum Chordata; class Mammalia; order Primates; family Pitheciidae; genus Cacajao; species Cacajao melanocephalus. Next base: position 12,731 of record CAUYLG010060364.1, on the reverse strand, counting down.
GGCATAGGTTTGATGTGGTTGGTATCTGCGTCCCCACCCAAATCTCAGGCTGAAATGTAAGCCCCATGTGTTGGAGGAGGGGCCTGGTGGGAGGTGACTGCTGTCCTCATGATGGTGGGTTCTCGTGGGCTCTGGTTGTGTGAAAGTGTTGCCCTTCCCTCTTCGCTCTTGCGTGCCTGCTCTGGCCACGTGAGCGATACCAGTGCCACCTTCGCCTTCCGCCTTCTTCCCCGGGTGTCCCTGCCATGCTTCCTGCACAGCCTGCGGAACTGTGAGCCTTTTCTTTATAAATTACCTGGTCTCAGGTAGTTCTTTGCAGCAGTGCGAGAACAGACTCATGACTCATACAGGGCAGAAATGCTGTGGAGAGGGGCTGGGGAAGGGAAGAGCGTCTTTACCAGGAGGAGGCGCAGCCCGGAAGGGGCGGGGCGCAGCACGCTCACCACCCAGGCACCCAGCAGCCCAGGTGCCCGCAGCAGGGCATGCACAGAGAGTGCAGGCTGGGCACAGTGGCTCACGCCTGTAATCCCAGCACTTTGGGAGGCCGAGGCAGCCAGATCAGTTGAGGTCAGGAGTTTGAGACCAGCCTGGCCAACATGGCAAAACCCTGTCTCTACTAAAAATGCAAAAATTAGCCAGGCTTGGTGGCGAGTGCCTATAATCCCAGGTATTCGGGAGGCTGAGGCAGGAGAATCACTTGAATCCAGGAGGCGGAGGCTGCAGTGAGCTGACTTCACACCACTGCACTCCAACCTGGGCAACAGAGCCAGACTCCATCTCAAAATTAATTAATTAAATAATTAATTAATTAACATTTAAAAGTCAACAGCAAGGGGCTGAGGCCCCCCACTGGTGGTGTTCGTGGCAGCAGGGAAGCCAGGGACCAGCGCGTGAGGAAACGGAACCAGCACCAAAAGGTGCTGGGCTGAGGAGAGGACCGCCCAGGCCGGCTGGCATGAGGTCCAGGGAGGGCCCACCTCTGAAATGGGTGACATAAGCCACACACCACGCTTGGCGCTCAGGCTTTCTACGTGGGGCTTTCTGTCACTTACACCCAAAGAGCCTTGAGTGGACACATCAGGGGACATGAGCGATACACTGGGGCACAGCACCCCCTCCTCACGCCTGACTTGAGGGTCCTGGGTCCCCTCAGGAGCGACCATGGCAGGGCCACCTGGGGGCTGCCTGTCAGAGTCTCTGCAGCTGGATGGCTACATCCCAGGGCTGGGCACCTCTGGCTTTCCTAGAACCTTCATGTCACAGCTAGGAGCCCCAAGTCTGTGTCCCACAGAGCCCCAACAATAGTGCCCAACCGCCATTTGCCCGTCTTCATGGTCCACAGAGGATGCTACCTGAGTCTCCAGCCAGGGGCTAGAAACGAGCTGATGGGCCCAGCCTGGGTTTAAAGCTGCAGGTTGGGGCAGCGTCACTCAATCCTGGGTTCACAGAGACAAAGGTGGCTTTTCTAAAGGAAATTGCAGGATAAGGGATATGGATAGCAGGCGAGGCTGGATCCAGGGGCTCAGAAGATGTGATGCAACATGTGTGTGTGCACATGGTAAACATAAATACGGTATATGTTACTTTGGGTCTTTTCTGCTTTCTGCTATTCTTGTTTCTCATAAATTGTTTTATTTGCTCAACAATACGTCTGAGGCCGGGCGCGGTGGTTCACGCCTGTAATCCCAGCACTTTGGGAGACAACCCGGGTCCCAGGCCGGCAGCCGCCCCAGAGAAGCCAGGGTGGGCGAGAGCAGGCTTCGCGGCCGCCCGGAGCCCTGCGCGCTGCGTGTGTTCCAGGTGAGAGTGGCGGGGCAGGGGCTGTGGAGTGGGGGCACCCCGAAAGACTTGGGGCCCTGAGTTTGCCGGGTTGAGGGTGCTGGGGGCACAGGGAACCCCAGAGAGAGTGGGTCAGGCACCCTCTTCCCGCTGCGGTTCATTCCGCACCATCACCTGCTGGGGCTCTGACCCTGCTCTGCCACTTGCCCGCTCCAGGACCTGCCGTAAGTGACTTCATTTCTCTGGACCTCAGTTCCTTTGTCTGCAAAATGGAAATCGTTTTTATCTCATAACGCTTGTGAGTAAATGAAATTATTCATGTAACCCCTGGGCATGTGCCAGGCACGCGCTGCGCTCCAACAAACGTTACAAGTTAACACTCTCCCCGCAAGGCCTGCAGGGACTGCAGAGACTCCGCCTCAGAGGCCAGCCCCCTACACCCGCCCTCCCCCTCCAGCCGCCTCCCCGTGCCTCCCCACACCCTGTCACAATCCCTGGCCCTCCAGCTCCCCTCCCCTCCATACCCTCACACCTGCCCTCCCTCTCCAGCTCCCACCCCCCGTGCCTCCCCACACCCTCACACCCTCACTCACCCTCCCCCCTCCCCTCCACACCCTCACACCCGCCCTCCCCCTCCAGCCCCCCGCGACCCCCCACACGCCCTCCCCCTCCAGCAGCCCGAGACCCCAACACCCCCGAACCCCCCAACACCCCCGAACCCCCTCCCTCCCTCTCCCACGGTCCGCGGGCTCCACCAAGCGCCCACCCGCTGCGCTGCGACGGCGGCTCCGGCTCCGGGTTCCGAACCCGGGTCCGAACCCGGCCCTTGGGCGCCTTGGCGGTCGGCCTGGAAGTGCGGCTGGAGAGGGGAGTCAGCGTCCACTTCCCGCAGGCGGCCGGGACCCCCACCCCTGCGCCAATCCCGCGCGTCTCCCGCCGCCCCAGGCCGTCCCAAGACACTCGGGGCAACGCCTTCCTGTAACGCCGCGGACCCAGTCCCCGCGCAGACACGGCGGGGCGGGCCGGGGGTCCCAGCGTCCGGGCAGCGCGGGCCTGGGCGAGCGCGGGCCCTTTAAGGCGGCGGGCCTCGTTAGCATATATTTGCATGGCCCCGCCCAGCCGCTGGAGGCTGCCGCGCGGGGCTCAGTCCGGCGGGGGCGCCGCGGAGAGCGGAGGGCGCGGGACCCTGCACGCCGCCCGCGAGCCCATGTGAGCGCCATGCGGCGCCGCGCCGCCTGGGGAACCGGCCCGCCGCCCCCGCCGCTCCCGCCGCCCCCCGGGCCCGGGCTCCGGCCGCTGCCGCCGCTGCTGCTGCTGCTGCTGCTGCTGGCGCTGGGGACCCGCGGGGGCTGCGCCGCGCCCGCGCCGCGCGCCGAGGACCTCAGCCTGGGAGTGGTGAGCGCGCGGCCGAGGGCGCGGGGCCGGGACGGGCGCGGAGCTCCAGGGCCGGAGCCAGGGGTCCCCGCGGGCCGGGCGGCGGGGGCGCGGCAGACCCCAGCAGTGCGCGTCGGCGTCGCGCGGGAGCCCGGGAGCCCTGGACCCATTTCCTGGGTGGGGAGACTGAGGCAGGGGCGCGGGCTGAGCGGCCGGGCGAGCGCACGCGGATCTGGCAGGCGCCGGCTCCCGTCCCGGCTCCGTGCGTCCGGAGCGCGCCGCCGCCGCCGCCGCAGGAGCCCGTGGAGTTGTGAGAGGTCGCCCGCCCGGAGCCCGAGTCTCCGGCTGGCAGCGGCCCCAGAGAGCAGGCTTCGCGTCCGCCCCGAGCCCTGCGCGCTGTGTGCGTTCCGGGTGGAAGTGGTGGGGCAGGGGCTGCGGAGTGGGGCACCCCGAAAGTCGTGGGGCCCTGAGTTTGCTGGGTTGAGGGTGCTGGGGGCACAGGGAAGCCGGCCCCAGCTCCCCGCTGAGCCTCCTTTCCCTCCACCCCAGGTCGGCCAGGCTGCCCCTCTAGCCCTGGTCCCGTGCTGAGCCGGGCGCTCGGGGAGAGCCTCCCTCACCCCACACCCAGCCTCTGTCCCCAGCTCAGCTTGGGAGCCCTGCCAGGGTGCAGCGATGCTGTCTCTTCCCACAGCCCCCTCCCCTGTTCCGCAGCCGGGACCGGCGTCTCGGACCTGGACGATTTAGAGCGGACGTCGGGGGGTCAGCGCCCCCCGCTGGGGCCGTCGGGTGGACTGTGGCCTGGGTTCGGCGGTTCCTTCTGAGGCTCCTGCCCCACCGCTGCCCTCGCTGTACTCAGACCCAGGGACTCTGGGCCGAGGCCTCCCCGCCCGCGCAAGTGCTGGGCCCTCGTCTCCCAGTGGGGTCCTGGCAGGTCCTCTCACCCAGCGCCTTGGACTGTCAGGTGCTCCAAAACCTTCGGGTCTGAGCAAGTCAGCGCAGGAGGATTTCGGGCAGTCGAGGCATTTGAGAGGGGCACTTGGGTGGCACCTGCAGCCCCTGTGGTTGGCAGGGCTTGGCCAGGGGGTCTGCATGGAAAGCCAACTTGGCCACAGGCTGCCCCAGGCCCCAGTGCCATCTGGGATGGTGCTGGCCACTGTCCCTGCTGCCTGGGGCCAGATGCCTGCAGGCCCCACAGTGGCTTCCTTCCAGCCAGGCAGCCTGTGAAATTGGGGTGCCTCCCACCTCCTCAAGACCCCTTTGTAGCTGGGGGTTTCCGGGATCCCCCACTGAGAAGCACGCCCTGGGGGCCTGGTGTCTCTAGCTCCGGAGGGGAGGGAACCCAAGCTCGAGGGTGCTGCAGAAGGGGCCGGGGCAATGCCAGGGGAGGACTCCAGGTGGGGCCCAGACCCTCGGGGGGACCCCCGGTCAAGCCATGTCGGCTGATCAGACCCAGTGCGGCCCACCTGCCCGCCTGCCCAGACAGAGTGGGTCAGGCACCCTCCTCCCGGGTGGTACCTGCGCCGTGGTGTCTCCTGGCACCCGGGGATCACCCGCCTTGTGCCCTGCGGCAGCACCGAGTGGAGGTCGTGTCTCCTCAGCCCGGCCGGGGGCAGTGAGTGGGGCCCCGGTGCCCAGCCGGAGAGGGAGGACGCTGCGGGCAGCCCCCTGCGTGGAGCCCCCTGCAGGGTCCAGCCGGCCTGGTGTGGCGCCTCCGTCCTGCCTGAGCCTCCTGCTCACACGGGCGGTGCGGGGCGGCCTCTGCTGGCCCTCGGGGGAAGCGCGGGCGAGCTCAGGCCCGGGGCGGGCGGCTTCCCGGCGGGGAGGGACAGGGAGGCTGGGACCTGGGCGGAAGGGGGGACTCCCTCACCGCCCTCACCGCCCCTTCTCCAGAGGCGCTCCCGGCGCTGACTGCTATTCAGGTCTGGGCGCCAGGAAGCAGAAGGGCCCCTTTGTCCGAGGGACCGGCTCCTGCAGACCGAGCTGCGCGCAGCGGGGCTCGAGCCCGGGCGGGAGGGGAGGGCCCGCCCCGGAGCGCCCCCCGTTAGCACGTGAACAAGGCCGGGATTCAGGCTGCTGGGCCGCGCGGCGGGGACAAAAGAGCGCGCTGTGCCCCGTCCTCGGCGCGGCTGCGAGTCCTTGCGGGCTTGAGATTTTTGTCCTCCTGTGTTTTGAGTAGGACCCGCAGCGCGCAGCCCGGGGTCTCCGCAGGCGTCCGCACCCCTCCCGCCCCTGGCTCCTCGAGCGGGTCTGGGCACCGATGGGACGTGGCTCTCGGTGCCTTGTTTCTGCACGGTGGCACCGTGCTGCCCGTGGGCCTCCCCATCTCTGCCCCGCAGCTATCTGGAGTGTCTGTGCCGGACCCGCCGTCTCTTCACCTGCTTCGGCTAGGCTGGGACTCCCCAGACTCGCCCAGGGCATCTCGGGACCGGGGTCCCGGGTGGCAGCTGTGTGGTGGCAGGTTTGACAGACTGTCTTCTAAAGCTTCTGCTTCGTCTCTCCTCTCAGCAGTACAGCCTGTGGCCGTCACCACTGCGCCCACGGCCCAGTGGCAGCTCCCTTGATCTTCTGCATGGGGTGGGGCGGGGGGTGGTATCGCTGAGGTCGTGGGAGGCTGGGCCAGATGGTGCCTGGTGGCAGCTGCCCCCCACGTCCTAGTGTCTGCCGGTGGCCTCTGGATCCCTGGCCCTCAGGAGCTCATCATCAGCCTGGTTGGGATCAGGGTGTCCCCTCTCACCCTGCAGATGCTCCTGGAGCTTCAGCCGAGCACCCCCAGCCAAAATCAAGACAGGCAGGAGTGTGAGACCACGGCCTGATTTTGCCGTGAGAGGTGTCTGCGTGTCCTTGCTGCTTGGTCCCCTTCTGACACCCATCTTCATGGTGCAGGAGATGCTGCTTCCCTCGGACGTGGGCTCTGCGACCCACGGGCCGGGCCTCAGTCTCCCTGTCTGTACAGTGGGGCCAGGAAGGACAGGCTGCCGCACGACCGGCGGGGGTGCTTCCGATGGTTCAGGGACAGGAAGGGGGAAGGCTGGAGAGGACCAGGTGTTCTCTGACACCGTCTTCCTGGGGTTCAGGGGCACTTTACACATGCATGTATTTGCCTTCTGTTGGCAAATCTCCAGTGGGATGCTTGCCCTGGCTCTGGATGCAAGGAAGGTGTCAGGCGCACGCAGGGCGGCACCTCTGTCATGTAGGAACTGGGGGCCTGCTGGGCACCGTCTGGCTCACGGCAGGGACAGGACGGGGTGGTCTGGGAAGGGTGCGGAGCCCAGCTTCCCCTGTGGTGCAGTACTAGGCAAGTCCCCTCCTCATGCTGGCCCAAGGGCCCCACGTGCCCTGGCCCTCCTCTTTCTCCTTCCCACCCACCCCGCCCCCGACTGTGTCCCACTGGCTCCTCTGCGCTGTGCGTTTCCCTGCGGAAGGGCCTTTGCACCGCTGTCCCCACCGCCGTGGGCACCACCCTGCATATCACCTGCACAGCTCCTTCTCACCTTGCTGGTCACAGCCCATGTCCCCCAGGACATTCCCTGAGCACCCATTTCATCAGCCCTCCAGCCCATCCCTCACCCCTGCATAGCACAGTGGTCACAGGCTGTGTGGCTGAGGATAACTCCCTGTGCCTCAGTGTTCTCATCTGTAAACTGGGAGTAATAAGAGCACCCACTTCTCAAGGTTACCCCACGGTTGTCTGTGAGCACCTGCTGCGTGCCAGGCACCCTCCAGCAGGGACCGCCCAAGCCTCACCGTGCCTGAGGGACGTGGCAGGAATGGCAGGGGTGTGGATGACATGGGAGTGGATAGCGTGGGCGTGGACGGCGCAGGCGTGGTTGGGTAGTGCTGGATAATTGTTGCCTGTTGGGATGGAGAACAGTTATCAAGTGGTCCTGTTCAGGACGTAATGGCCACCTGAGACTCGTGTGTGTTCACGTGTTTGCTATTTATCCTCCCCACAATCTTGTCCTCCCCAGTTGCTCAGACAGATGGACAGACTTAAAGGGAATCTGGCAGTGTCCCTGGCTGGGGCCAGGGGGTCGCTCCAACCGAGGGTCAGCAGCCAGAGGTGGCCAGTGCAGGGGGACCCCCGCATGGCCGGTGGGTCAGACACAGTTAGACCACGGATCCATCACTGACCGTGTGCTGTGTGACCATGGGCAGGTTATCCACACGCTCTGAGCCTTAGTTTTCTCATCTGTAAAATGGGGCTGATGACATCTCCTCTCCCCCGTCCCCCTCCCACCCCGTGCAGGTCGGGTCACAGATGAGTGTGGGGGTCGGGCCCTCATTCATCTGCAGGGGCCAGGCCCAGACGCCACCCCCATGGCACAGCAGGGCCACAGATGCACCCACCAGCCAGGGTGCCCTGGGCAGGAGAGGCCAACAACCAGTCAGTGCAACCCAGAGCCAGGGGGCGGGGGCTGCATGCCGTAAACTCCCTAAAAACTCTCCGAGGGAATTCTGTGCTGTGGGCATTGCACCCCCTCAAGGCTGGAAACAGGCGCGTATTGTGTCGGACAACAAGCAGGACTGAACGGTGAATCCGGAGTGGGCCGGGCAGCTGCCCACATGTGCATCAGAGCCAGGGGCTACAGGCGCCTGCTTCCTGCCTGTGCCCCTGCCACGGGGCAGGGCTCCACCTCTGGCTTCTGTGTCCCCATCTTTGGTAATAATGGCCCAGCCCATGGGAGGAGCAGGAGAACTGCCGCCTCTCCTAGGCAGCTCCAGAAACTGTCATCAGCCAGGGGGTGGCTGCCTTGGGTTGGGGCTCCCTGGAGCTCCCAGCAGCCCCTCTCACACCTCCTCCCTCCTCCCGGCAATCCCTCCCCCTCCCCAGTGGCCTTCTGGAAGGTTCACCCTGCTGCTGCTGCAGCACCCGCCCAATGCAGCCTCTGTTGCCCTGGAGACAGCAGTCTCCGTGGCGACAGCAGAGTGAGGATCAGGCAGCGGGTGGGTGTAGGTACTCTGGGGGCAGGGGTGGGGAGGGGGAGGGGGTCTGGGCCCCCACCCCAGGGGCCATCCTATGGCAGGCATCCCCCCACCTACTGTGGGTGAGAGTAGATCAGGATAGAGGCCTGGGGAGGGGAGGCAGGGTGGGGAGAGGCCACCGCATTTGCCCCAAGGTGCTGGCTGTGGGGGTTTTTTCGCCCCAGGACCGTGGTCGGGCCTGGGCCTGGTTAGCTGCCGCTCCCCTTAGCTAACATGCCCACCTCGCTGCCGCCACCCTTATTTAGCCTGAGTTGACATTTCCAAGCCCTGGCTAAGAATTGGCCGCCCCCTCCCGGATGGACCTGAGCTGCCCTCTCCCCCGCAGGCTCGGGCTTCCCCCGAAGCTGGGAGTACAGGACGGTGTGGCGCTGGGCAGGGGCACCCTGTGGGCTCGGGAGGCCCCCCCAGAGCAGGTGGCCGCTTCTACCTGTGTCCACCCGAAGGCTAGTGTCCCTCACACCCGCAAGGCTGGTCTGTCAGGGTGCCCCTGGCACACTAGGAAGTGGCTCCCACCCTCCCACTCTACCCCCCAGAGAGCCCCTCCCAGAATGCTGAGCCTGAGATGGGGGCGCACCCTGAGCACACACCTGTGGGGTGGGAGTCCCCGACAGCCCTGCCCCACAGACCCGCTGCCCCAAGATGTGATGCCATTCTATGCTCAAAATGCAGTGCCCCTCAGGCCACAGGTGACTGTGCGTTGACCGTGGGCGGGGCTGCCTGCCCCAGGCCGGTGCCGAGTTGAAGCAGGCTGGCCGCTCACACCTGCCACTAAACCACTGCTTCCAAACGTCGGGAACATTCCACAGCCACCGAGAGAGCTGCCCGCCAGGCCCAGCTCCACTTTCCCAAATTGCACGTGGCCCCCCCGCCAGGCTGCCTAGCTCCCCAGGGACCAGAGGGAAGGGTGCCCCAGCCTGCCACCGTGAACCCCACAGAGTAAATGGGCCACTCAATGCAGCCACCAGCCATGACCCCAGCTTACAGATGGGAAGGCTGGGGGTGCAGGGTCCTCCCAAGGGGTCTCAGTGCCCACTGGCGTAACCCAAGCAGCAGCTGGCTTGGGTAGGAAAGGCACCTGCCTGTATGGACCCTTCCCCGGTAAGGGGGCAAGGGGTCATCATCCAGTATCATAGATGGTGTGAGGAAATTCCAGAGGGCTTCCTGGAGGAGGTGACAGGCTCGTAACCATGAGGCACAGTGGCCCTGTTAAGCTGGGATCTTAACAAAGAACTAAAAAGTGCACTTATTTAATGTGGAATGTGCTGATGGGCGTTGCTCCAGCACCTAGAGTGGTGACTGGCCTGGGGATACCCTCCGTAAACCCTTCAGGTACGTGGCAGTGTGGGGCTGGACACCCAGGGCCAAAGATCCTCGAAGCCTGGAGATGAGGACAAAAGTGGGAGGCCAGCCTGTCGGGGCCAGCACCCAGGCGCACAGCAGTTATCCCACCCCATGTGAGTGGAGGCTGCCACCCCAAGGCCCTGCCCGAGGAGCTGCCCACCCCAGTCATGAATGTCCACTTTGACGTCCCATCCTGCCTCTAGCCTTGGAGGGGCCCCCAGACCCGAGGGGTCTCCAGGCTCCCCCGGTTCCACACGCACACTCTTGGCTTCCCCTCAGGGCTGGGTCAGCAGGGTTTGGGGAGCCGGTAAAGGCACAGAGTGAGGGCCCCGGGAAGGACTCGGCTCCTGGGTGGGGAATCTCGGGGTGTGCGGATCCCAGGCAGTGTCTTCTGCGGCCGCTACTGGCCAGCACGGCCTGTGGCCAATGCCCCTGGGACCTCCCGGACGATGGCGCCTCATTCCTCTGAACACTGCCCACCGGTGGGCAGGAGGGTTGGCCAGGACCACGCCGTCACCAGCTCACAGAGAAGCTCAGGCAGGAGCTGCAGACCAGAACCCGGGGGCCCAGCAGGTGGCATAAATGAGTTGCAGGCGTTTTTTAAATGCCCACCAGAGAGAGAAAAAAAAAAAGACAAGTCTGCAGGCTGGGCAGGGACCCCAGCATGTCACCCCTGGCTGGTACCTTTCCTGGGCGTGCCTCACCCCTGCTGTGGTTCCCCAGGCTGGTGAGTGTCCATAAGGCAGAGCGGGAGCCTCATGGCCGCCTGCAAATGGGCACGGGTACCACTGCAGTTGAAGAAACTGAAGCTGGGGGTGGAGGCAGCCCCCACAGGTGGCACTCAGGCCCCCCTATCCCTGGGGCCCCTCCAGGGTAGCAGAGATGACTGGGGCTTGGGGGCAGGGCTTGGTTTGTGCCCAGGTTAAAGGACTGCCCCCATTCCTGCTCCCACTCAGCTCAGATGTGGGTGGCCTCCCACCCACCCCAGTGCGCCCTTCGGCGCAGTGCTGGTGCTGGTATGAGGATTTTCCACATCCCGGCTCACATCCTCATCATCAGCCTGCCAAGGACTCGGGAAGCAGCCCAAGGGGTGGACTGCCTTGCCTCGGGCACACGGCAGGGAGGTGGCGGAGTGGGACTCACCTGCTTTTGCAGCCTGGCTAGAACCTGGCTTTTGTTTGCGAGACAGGGTCTCACTCTGTTGCAGTCAGAGCCTCCAGCTCCTGGGCTCAAGCGATCCCCCCGCCTCGGCTTCCCAAAGTGCTGGATCTCAGGCCTGAGCCACGGCGCCAGGCTCTTATCTCCCCCGTGAAAGAACAGCCACGGCCCAATTCCTCAAACTGGTGTCTGCGCCACTGCCTTTCTCAGCTGGGGTTTCAGACCTTGTGGCCCAGATTGCCCTGTCACACGTCAGCTGAGAGCCTGCATTTGACACTGGCCACATTTAAGAGCCTTTTTAATGTTCCCTGGTATTTTGCAGCCTCAGAGGCATAGAGTGGAGCAGGGTTGCCATGAGTGGTTGTACAGGTCGTGCACTGCAAAAGCTTACATCATCTAAGGGACGTCAGTTTTATTAAGACACTTTTCTGGCAGCTACCTGGGGAATAGGCAAGAGGTGTCTTGTGGGCAGATTGGGGACTGGGTGGTAATCAGGCTGGGAAGGGCCTGCCCCGAGCGGTGGTGGCCCATGGCAGGCTTCTTGTTGGGTAGGACCAGATCCTCGCTGCACCCCCTCACCCTGCTCTCTGCCTTCAGGAGTGGCTAAGCAGGTTCGGTTACCTGCCCCCAGCCAACCCCGCAACAGGACAGCTGCAGACGCAAGAGGAGCTGTCCAAGGCCATCACAGCCATGCAGCAGTTTGGTGGCCTGGAGACCACCGGCATCCTGGGTCAGTTCTCCAGGGGCAGCGGGTGGCCTGCACCAGTCAGCCATGCCCCTTCTGACCCGTCACAGCCCTGCCCTATGCTTGAATGGAACTGGGTCCCGGCCTGGTGTAGCTTGGGGCCTGGGGCTGGTCCCCGCAGTGGGTGGGAGGAGGGGGTGGCTCGGAGCTTGGTGCCAGCGCCAGAGTCAGGGTTCCCTGCCTTGGGGGTGCTCAGGATCCTAGGCTGGGGGTTAAGCAGGGCTAGGCTCTGAGCTGCATGCACCCCTGCAGATGAGGCCACCCTGGCCCTGATGAGAACCCCGCGCTGCTCCCTTCCGGACCTCCCCGTCCTGACCCAGGCTCGCAGGAGACGCCACACTGCAGCCCCAACCAAGTGGAACAAGAGGAACCTGTCATGGAGGTGGGTGCGTGGCCAAAGCGAGGAGTGGGGCCTCCGTGGAGGTGGGTGCATGGCCGGGGCAAGGGGCGGGGCCCCCGTGGAGGTGGGTACATAGCCGGGGCGAGGAGTGGGGCCTCCGTGTCTGTGCCGCTGTAGATGCCCACAGCTGGGGTATTTGAGACGCAGCAGGAGCTCTTGCCTCGCTCTGGAGGAAAGTGGGCAGGGTGGCGCCCTCGGGAGGCAGAGGGCTCATCGGTCCCAGGCTCTGTCCAGCTGTGAAGTTGCTGGCAGCCCTTGGCAGAATCACCAGCCTCTGCCGCCGCCCTGGCCCGTCTGTGTGCCGGCGCCTCTCCCATGTCTCGTCAGGACACTCTTTGGATTTAGGGCCCCCAATCCACTATGACATCCACAAAGACCCTATTTCCTTTTTGTTTGTGTTTGAGGCAGGGTCTGTCACCCTAGCTGGAGTGCAGTGACACAATCACAGCTCACTGCAGCCCTGACCTCCTGGGCTCAAGCAGTCCTCCTGCCTCAGCCTCCCGAGCAGCTGGGACTACAGATGCACATCACCACACCTTGCTAATTTTTTTTTTGACATGGAGTCTCACTCTGCCACCCAGGCTGGAGGGCAGTCTTGGCTCACTGCAACCTCAGCCTCCCAAGTAGCTGGGATTACAGGCATGAGCCACCATGCCCGACTAATTTTTTATATTTTTAGTAGAGACAGTGCTGGGCACGGTGGCTCATGCCTGTAATCCCAGCACTTTGGGAGGCCAAGATGGGAGGACTGCTTGGGCTCAAGAGTTCCAGACCAGCCTGGCCAGCATGGCGAAAACCCAAATAGAATAATTTATTTTTTTTGAGACCGAGTCTCACTATGTCGCCCAGGCTGGAGTGCAGTGGTGCGCTCTTGGCTCACTGCAGCCTCCGCCTCCCGGGTTCAAGTGATTCTCCTGCCTCAGCCTCCCGAATAGCTGGGATTACAGGCGC
>CAUYLG010060362.1:0-74650 GCA_963573385.1 Cacajao melanocephalus | reverse complement strand
GTAAGAGAGGACACAAACACATGGATTCTGGCTTTTCTGCTGAGCCTGATATATTTTATGATATGAAGGAAAATTCATCTATTCCTATTTTATTAAATGCTATCAAAAATATCTTTTTTTTTCCTTCCAAAAATAATTTTTAAAAAAAAAAAAAAAAAAAAAAAAAAAAAAAAAAAAAAAACCTTAAACTTCATATGGAACCAAAAACAAAATAAAAAGTCCACAGAGCCAAGACAATCCTAAGCAAAAAAACAAAGCTGGAGGCATCATGCTACCTGACTTCAAACTATAGTATAAGGATACAGTAATCAAAACAGCATAGTATCAGACATAGACTACTGGAGCAGAACACAGGCCTCAGAAATAGCACCACACATCTACAACCATCTGATCTTTGACAAACCTGACAAAAACAAGCAATGGGGAAATGATTCCCTATTTAATAAATGGTGTTGGGAAAACTGTCTAGCCATAGGCAGAAAGCTAAAACTGGATCCCTTCCTTACACTTTATACAAAAGTTAACTACAGATGGATTAAAGATTTAAACATAAGACCTGACACCATAAAAACTCTAGAAGAAAACCTAGGCAATGCCATTCAGGACATAGGCATGGGCAAGGACTTTATGACTAAAACACCAAAAGCACTGGCAACAAAAGCCAAAATAGACAAATGGGACCTAATTTAACTGAAGAGTTTCTGCACAAGAGAAGAAACTAACATTAGAGTGAACCCACAACCAACAGAATGGGGAAAATTTTTTTCAATCTACACATCTCACAAAAGGCTAATATCCGGAATCTAAAAAGAACTTAAATTTACACAAAAAATCAAACAATACCATCAAAAAGTGGCCAAAAGATATAAACAGACACTTCTCAAAAGAAGATATTTATGCAGCCAACAAACATATGGAAAAATACTCATCATCACTGGTCATTAGAAAAATGCAAATCAAAACCACATTGAGATACAATCTCACGCCAGTTAGAATAATGATCATTAAAAAATCAGGAGACAACAGATGCTGGAGTGGATGTAAAGAAATAGAAATGCTTTTACACTGTTGGTGGGAGTATAAATTAGTTCAACCATTGTGGAAGACAGTGTGGCGATTCCTCAAGGATCTAGAATAGAAATTCCATTTGACCCAGCAATCCCATTACTGGGTATATACCTGAAGGATTATAAATCATTCTATTATAAAGATACATGTACAGGTATGTTTACTGCAGCACTGTTCACAATAGCAAAGACTTGGAACCAACCCAAAAACCCACCAATGATAGACTGGATAAAGAATATATGGCACATAGACACCATGGAATACTATGCAGGCATAAAAAAGGATGAGTTCATGTCCTTTTCAGGGAATGGATGAATCTGGAAATCATCATTCTCAGCAAACTGACACAAGAACAGAAAACCAAACATTGCATGTTCTCACTCATAGTGGGTGTTGAACAATGAGAACATATGGACACAGTGAGGGGAACATCACACACCGGGGCCTGTTGGGGAGTGGGGTGCCAGGGGAGGGATAGCAGGGGGTGGGGGATTGGGGAGGGATGGCATTAGGAGAAATACCTAATATAGATGTTGGGGTGATGGATGCAGCAAACCACCATGGCAAATGTATACTTATGTAACAAACCTGCACGTTCTGCACATGTACCCCAGAACTTAAAGTATAATAAAAATAAATTAATAAACTATCTTAGTATCTATCTCTAAAAGATGGTTTTTTTGAGATGAAGTTTCACTCTTGTTGTCCAGGCTGGAGTGCAATGGCACGATCTCGGCTCACCGCAGTCTCTGCCTCCTGGGTTCAAGCAATTTTCCTACCTCAGCCTCCCAGGTAGCTGAGATTACAGGCATGCACCACCATGCCCGGCTAATTTTTTTGTATTTTTTTTTTTTTAGTAAAGATGGGGTTTCTCCTTATTAATCAGGCTGGTCTCGAACTCCCAACCTCAGGTGAGCTGCCTGCCTCAGCTACCCAAACTGATGGGATTACAGGTATGAACCACTGAGCCTGGCCAAGATGTTTCTCTTTTAACCATAAATGCATGTCATAATGAAATGTAATATCAACAAAACTTATTTAATATCATCGAATAACCAGTCTTCAAATTGCCAATTATCTTAGGACTGCTTTTAAAAAGAAATTGTGTTTATTTGAATTAGGAGTTAAATAAAGTCCACACATTGCAATGGGTTAGTTTGTCTTCTAAGCATTGAAATCTATAGGCACCTTCTCTATTTCTTTTATTCCATGACTATTTATTGATAGAAGGTTGTAAATTTCATGTGGTAAGTAAGTAAGCTATAAAAGTATAGGGAATATTGTGTGTTTTGTCCACTACTATATGTCCCAAGGTCGGAAGAGTCCTGGGACACAGTAAACACTCAACATGTATTTGTTGAAAAGAACTGAGATAGGAAACCCTGCATATTGTCTGTAGGAACATAACTTGTTAACACTCAGTGAAATAAAATGAAATTAAATAGACACACACACACACACATGATCTCAATTTCATAATTCTAGCTACAAAAAAAAAAGAAGCCAATAAAAGGTATAATCAAGGAAGTTACAATTGTGGAAAATTGGGGCTTAATCTTTCTGAGACACAGTATGAAATATTTCTCAGTTATCCCACTGGATGAGAGAGAAAGCTACAGTGTTTGTCCTCCAGTTATCTGCTTGTGTCACTGATTGAGGGCCCTTTCCCAGATTATATATTCTCCTTAAGTTATTGCTTTCCTTATACATCAGTTAATCTTGCTCTTGAAAGCCATCCCCTCCCCCAAAATATTTCATCAGGAAAGAGTTTCAGGCGATCATAGGGTAACACCATGAGAATGTAGAAGTGAGTACTCAGAAAATACGCAATGGCCACAGGCATTGCAATAATCAAACTTTCACTCCTCGCAGTCTCACTCCTCCTATTATGGCTCAATGATCCCTAGCATTGTGTGATGGGTCAAGTCAAATGGCACAAGTATTAGGTTCACTTGTATTATAACTTACACCAATTTTAAAGCTCACTAAGGCACATTCAAAATTGGCATCTTTCTGGGTAACTTGATAAGTGGCATACAGAGATATTACATGCTATTTTCAAAATTCAAAGAGATCAAGACTCTTTGGTGGGAGGTTCAATGTTCACTGTGTGTTATTTACCTTGAAGGGGATTTCTAGGCATGCCGCTGACCAATAGACACCCGACAGCTTCAGCAATGTACAAGCCCTCTGACTTTCTATAGGGTTTATTGCCTACTCTGGCAAACAGGTGTTTACCAGATAATACAGAGTAACTGCAATTTCCTGCTCACTAAATCCTTTTAACTTGATGTCATCAGTGTAGTCTATAATGGGTCAGATGATCTAGTCCTTCAGATCATGTTGTGATGCACAGGTGGACCGCAAGATGATGACTGGTGTCATACAATTGCCAGTGAATATGAGCTGTTTCCAATCCTCATTCTTTTTCTTTTTAAATTGACAGATAAAATCATATGTATTTCTCACGTATAACATGATGTTTTGAAGCATATATACATTGTAAAATGGTTAAGTCTGATTAACAAATCCATTACCTCACATTTTTGTGGTGAGAATACTTAACATCTCTTCTCTTTGCATTTGATCCTCTTTCTTGTTAGAAATTGTAAATAGCGCATTTTGCAGATAAATACCCACCTACCAAGTGCTACAGTCTATTCCAATCTCTTCATGAAGAGACCATATTCAGCCCTGTGATTAAAGCTGCCACTTAGGTAAGTTTACAGCAACACGTTACCATTCACCATAATTTATCTTACTTTTGTAAAACCTAGCCTGGTGAATTAAGCAAGAGTATGATGTAGACCACAACTGAGTCTTTTTCAGTTTTGAGGGTGGAAGTGATATCTGCCATTACACCAGGCATACTATATTTCTTCTGATTTATAGCCTGGACTTGGAAGTGAGGGAGGGTGCAGTTTTAGAGCTTCTACTTGTTTTCCTACCACTGTGATTCTTCCTACACAGTTCAAGGAGTCAATATGAGTGCTCCACAAAGAATTACAATCCCAAATTTGCAATAAGGGACTGAGAAAATGATCATACAGTAGATATGCAGAACCATTAACCCTACTCCAACTGAATGACCGTGATGTTGTGTTGGAATTTCAGTTATCCATGTCACCTAAGCCTTTGTATCTAATAGCTTTCTAAGGATCTGAGTATTCAGTTTTCCTTAGGATATAGACATTCTGGTAGTTATACGTCACTTTACTGAATAATTAGAGGAATTGCTTTCTTCAAGGAGGTCCACTTTCCCTTTCA
Source organism: Cacajao melanocephalus (assembly GCA_963573385.1). NCBI lineage: Eukaryota > Metazoa > Chordata > Mammalia > Primates > Pitheciidae > Cacajao > Cacajao melanocephalus. The sequence continues at coordinate 70,315 of CAUYLG010060362.1, read as the reverse complement.
ACTTTTGCATCATTCATCTTAGAAATAGCTTCAATTTGGAAACAAGGCAAAGGATCATAATTTTTTATTATAATGACTGCCATCATTCTTCTACTCATCTCTAATTATTTTGGGCTATACATTCCAATTAATACCCTTATTGAACTTCTATTTACCTCACCCTTGGAAATACCACCATTTTTTAACCATTACCACAGAACCCTGTGAGTCAAGACCCATGCGTGCCATTCTGGCCTTTCTGCAAATGTTTACCTTGACTCTCACAATTTAGTGCTGCAATTCTAAGATGTTTTCACTGTTGACTTTTGCTATGGTCTGAGTGTTGGTGTCTCCCCAGTATTCATGTGTTAAAACTTGATCCCCAGTGCAATATGATTAAGAGATAGGGCCTTTGGGAAGTGATTGGCTTATGAGAGCTTCACTCTCATGAATGGGATTAATTGCCATATAAAAGAGGTTGATTGAAGCATCCCAGCCTCTTATTCTTTTTCCCCTATATGAGGACACATTTCCTCCTTCCACAATGTGAAAACACAGACAACTTTCCATCTATAAAGAACAGGCTCTCACCAGACACTGAGTCTGTTTACCCTGATCTGGGACTTCCCAGCCTCCACAACTGTGAGAAATAAATTTCTGTTCTTTATAAATTACTCAGTCTAACATATTTTTTGCTATAGCAGCTTAAATGGTCTAAGGTAACTGCATAGCAGCAAGCCTGCTGACAACACTGGTCTACAGGGTACAGGTACCATAGAGCTTCCCAAGGATACCTCTACCACCACACTAGATTTCTTATCACTGTAGTGAAAGAGTATCTTAGGAGATATAGTCACCTGATGAGTTCTCTGGCCATAATAATAAATTAGGCAAGGATTTTGTATACTCTCTAATCAAGAAACAGCTGCTTTTCTTTAGCAATGGGCTGCTATCCTGTCAGAAAGTGATGCAGGTGATTCATAATCCCAGATCATTCAATGGAATGTAGGGATTCAAAGTTGTTAAGAATACCCACAGAAATATTCCCAATTTATCTTAGAGTGTCTCTTCTGTCCTAATTAGTACAACAGTCTTGGTGACAGTCAATTTAACCTTCTATATATCTTCATTACTCTCAGAATCATATTTTGGGCATTCACTATAATCTGTCCTCCACTTGCAGAACACAAGATTCTTCTAAATGATGCTCTAAAGGCCTCCAGAATGTATCCTAAATTAATAAATTCATTGTTCTAATTTCATAATTTTATTTCTTCAGTGTTTCAATGTCTGTTAACAACAACCAATCAACTCCGCAATCTTTTTCACTATTATTGTTCTGGTCGGGTACAGTGGCTCCCATCTGTAATCCTAGCACTTTGGGAGGCCAAGGTGGGCAGATCACTTGAGGTCAGGAATTCAGACCAGCCTGGCCAATGTGATGAGAGTTTGTCCCTACTAAAAATATAAAAATTAGCCAGGTGTAATGGCAGGCACCTGTAATTTCAGCTACTCGGGAGGCTGAGGCATGAGAATTACTTGAACCCAGGAGGTGGAGGCTGCAGTGAGCTGAGATTGGGCCACTGCACTCCCACCTGGGCGACAGACCAAGACTCTGTCTGAAAATAATAACTATTATTCTTCAATATTTGTCAAACGCTAGAAATAGTGCATAAACCAGTATCCCTCTCACCTATATCCCATCCCAATTTACTAATAAGTGTCTTAGCAAATATGATCCTGCAATATGCCAAAAATTATTGTTACCCCACTCACCATCAACAATGAGTACTTGTACTTACCACACTAATACATTATAAAAATTCTGTAAGCTATATGGAGGATCCATATACACTACCTCTGCTGCTAATTGTCTTAATTTGGTTACCTCAGAAGAATACCCCAGAGCAAAGAATCAAGTGCAAGAATTTATTTTGGGAAGATAGGCCAGAAATCTGCCAAATGGGTAGAGGATTAAGACAAGGAAGGAAGCCAATAAAGGACACATTACCAAGCAAATTACCACTATGGACAACTGGGACTTAATTCCACTAGTGAACTATGGAAGGTAATGAAAAAAGATACCTCACACTTATCTTAACCAAGAGTCAAACAATCTGAAGTATTTGTCCACCACATTTATAAATCCTCGTGAAAGAGGGCATTTTCCAGGACCGCTACTTTGCAGGCATGTTTGGCTTTCCTTCCAGACGGCAAACAGTGCCCCTCAAGACAGCCAGAGGTCCTCCATGAAGGAACTGCAGGTGTTTCCAGTAAGTAGCCATCAGAGTATAGAAGGGGATGCTCTGGTTTAGGCTGAAATGCTAGCAGAGTGTGATATACTAGATATAAAATATTTTTTAACTTTTTATTTTAAAACAATCTTATACCTAAAGAATTTTCTTAAAATAATGTTTTATATATACTTCACTCATTTTCTCCACATGTATTAACAATGTTAACATTCTATTACGTTTGCTTTGGATGAGGGGCATTCTCTTATATAACCAATGTAAAATTATTAAGTTAATAATTATTGATACAAGACAATTACTCTATAGATCATATTCAATTTTTGGCAATTATCACCCTCATTTTCTTTATGGTGAAAGTAAAAAACCAGTTAAAATAGCTTTTAATTATTATAGCTCCTTTAAACTGAAAATGTCCTTTTGTCTGTGTCTTTCATGAACATGATATTTTTGAAGAGTATATATAATTAATTCATAAAATGACACCCAATGTTGGTCTGACTGTTGTTTCACATGATCAGATTTACCTCATGCAGTTTCAGCAGGAATATCAACCACAGAAGTGATATTGTATTCTCACTGCAACATATCACAAGGCACATGGTATCTATTTGTCTCATGACTGTTAGTGCTAACTTTGATGACTTTGTCCAGGTGGTATCTGTCGAGATTCCCCATTGTGAGTATTATTTTTATATTTTAATTAATATGTATCCTGCTGGGAGGTACTTTTGAAACTACAGAAATATATTGTTTCTTATCAAATTCTCACCTTCTAGTTTTAGCAGTCACGTGCTGGTGATTACAACAATGGTTGCCAAATGGTGATTTTTTTTTATCATACCACTTCTGCAAATTAATAACTGGCATTGCATTCTATCATAAAGAAGATATTTCCTTTCTCTACATATAATTTATTCATTTATTTACATCAGCGTGTACTCATAAATTTTAATGTAATTCTGTAAGTTATAATCTAATTATATAATTTATACTGATGTTCAAATTGACCTAGATTTGTTCCATAGTAGTCCTTCTAAACTGACTTCTCTTCTTACTTCCTTATTTTTTTTAACACTTCCTTACATTTTTGGTAGAGCAAGATGTTCTGGATTTATTATGTACATTCCCAGTGAGCTGTGAAATCAGACATATTTTCAATGGGCCTGGATATCTGATAGTGGAGGACGTGACTCGGGATTCAAAATCTGGTGTTTTCTATCTTCATCTAAATATCTGTCTATCTATCTACCATCTATGTATCTATCATTCTGTTTATCTAAGCATGAATTTATACTAATACCTCAAATTGCAACCAAATATCGCAAGGCTCATTCAAGTATTCCCACTTTTCATATTTGTAATTTCCTTCTTGACAATGAAAACTCTGTCTCCCACTATCCAAAAATATTTGCTCATTGGCTCAATCTTGGAATACTCATTGAACTTCAAAATTGCTAACCCATGCCTTATGAAAAAAGAAATCTACTAATAAGTTTAAATGGTTTACAGCCTGACTAACCTTTGGCTTAATGGTATAGCATTAACATAATAGTTCTAGTTATTTGAGGAAGTTCTTGCCTTCGTCATTTACATGGGTGGCTAATTTACACACTTGAAATACATTCTGAGTTATTTGTTTCTCTTTGCAATCCCTGGTTGATTTCATTTTTAAAAGCTATAAATTGGCTTACATAGTCAAAACTGTATAAAAATTTCAGTCAGAGAAGTGAGTTATCCTCCCTTTCCTATTCTTCCAGCCTTTCCACCTCATTTGCACACAAGTCCATTAGTTTTAGATTTATCTTTCCTATGTTTCTTTTCTTACAAATGAATAAATGTGTATATTTCCTCATTCTTCCTGTTTTATTATATTATCTTTCTTCACTTAATAATTTATCCTGAAAAACACTCTGTTTCAATCATTATTTTTTCTCATTATTTAGTTTTCATTGTGATTTTTTTAAACCTTGGTTTTAGCCGTTTACTACAGTTTCAAAATGCTGGGGATTTGGAATTGTTTTTTAGTTATCTTTTTAATAATTGATTTCTGCCTTAATTACATACTCTCAGATTCTTTATTCTAAGTTTTTTTATAACCACTTAAAATGTAAAAATCTACAGAAACAAGCCATGAGCTGAACTTAGTTTCCTGATCCCTGCTTTATATACATCCTTTATTTGTTAAAGCTGAATATTGATTTACCTTCCTCTTCCACAATTACATTTATCCCACTCTAACTTAGAAACTATCCTTGCCTTCTGTTTTGATTCTTCATATTTTTTAAACTTGCCCTAAATACTTATTCAGTGAACAATCACTTAGATTTAATAACATATTGAACCTTTTAATTGTTTTTTATTTTTTCCCGCATTTTGATCTTCATATGGGATCATTTTCCTTCTTTATAAGGAAAACACTATTGCAGTACCACCAGTGATAAAGGCTCTCAATTTCTGTTTGATACTTCAGTCTTGAGGAACAATTCTACTGGATATAGAATTCTATGTTTGCAATTATTTTTCTTTGGCTATCTAAAAAGATAATTATATTGTCTTTTGGCTTCCCTTGTTTTATTAAGAAACTACTAATGTAATTGTTGTTCTTTTGAAAGTAATCTTTCTTTTTTCTGTAACTTCTTTTAAGATTTTATCTTTTATTTTTGTTAAATCAGTTATGTTATAATGTGCCTATATGGTTTTATTTTGTATTTTGAACTTTTTATATTTAGATAATTGAAATTTACATGCAGTTATTAGAAATAAAACCTAGAGATCCACACAGTCTTCACCCAGTATCCCCCAATGTAACACTGTATTATGGAACAATAATACACAACCAGGAAATTGACATAGATACAGTATATCCTCCTTATTCGGATCTCTCCAGTTTTATATGCACTCATTTGTGTATGTGGGTACATTTATTTCTATGTATTTTATCATGTGTAACTACTGCTACGGTCAAAGTACAGGACAGTTCCATGACCACAAGGGTCCCTCTTGCTGCCCTTAGTATGACTGCACTCACTTTCTCTCACCTCTACTCCTCCACTTCCAGTGGCAATCACTAAGCTATCTATTTTAATAGATTTTTCATTTGAAAATCATTATATAAATGAAATCATATAGTACGTAGTTTTTAAATACATACTTTTAATTTAAAAATGAAAAATTACATACTGTATGATTTTCTCATTCACCGTAACTCCCTGGATTTTCACCCAAGTTTTAAAAGTCCATTTTTATACAAGTTTACTGCTAAGTAATATTCTATAGTAAATATGTACCCATCCACTTCCTAAAGGACATGTGGGTCGTTTCCAGTCTGGGGATGTTACAAATAAAGCTGCTATCAACATTCTTGTATAGGATTTTGTGTAAGCATGTTTTCATTTTTCTGGTATAAATGACCAATAATATAATTGCTGAGTCATATGGTAATTGAATATTTAAGTTTTGAGACACTGACAAGTTATTTTTAGGGAGACTGTGCTATTTTACATTCCCACCAGCCATGTCATTCAGTTTCTTTACATCACTGCTAGCACTTGGTGTTGTCACTGTTTTTAATTTTAGCCATACTGATAAGGGCCCTCTGATATCTCCTTGCATATTTATATTATATTTCTTTAATCGTTCTTGATGTTAAACATGTTTATTGGCCACTTCATTCTTCTTCAGTAAAATGACAATTCATGTTTTTGGCCTATTTTCTAATTGGTTATTTGGTTTTTTGCTGTTGAATTTTGAGAGTTCTTTACATATTCTAGATACTAAGGTGTTGTCAAATATATTCTCCCAGTTTGTAACTTGTCTTCTAATCCTCTTAATGGGGTCTTTTGCAAAGTAAAAGTTTTTAAATTTGATGGGGTCTAATTTATCAATTTTTGTTTATGGGTCATATTTTGGTATCAAGGCTAACAACTCTTTCCCTGTTCCTAAAAGACCATTCAAATTCTACCTTGCTACTTGCATAATGATGCTATGTAAGATGTTCAGCTATCCCAAGGCCCAGATGCTTCGTGGAAATCCTGACAACATTTAGATATTCTAAACAACAGTCCCACAGTGAAGTCTAAGCTGACAGCCAGCATCAACTACCAAACTTGTGAGTAAACAAGTCTTCAGATGATTTCAGCCTCCAGACACCAAGTTACCCCTATCCCAACTGAAGTGTAAGACATTGTGGAAAAGAGATAAGCCATCTGCACACTGCCCATTCCAAATTGTGGACTCACAAAATCCATGAACATAATAAAGCCACAATGTTTTGGTTTGTTGTACAGCAATAATAATGGAAACAGTGACCATCTGCAAGATGGGCTCCACTGTAGTATTTTTCTTCCAATTCTATCATTAGAAACACAGCAAGAGCTGCTCTTCTCAGTCTTGTCCCCACTGAGTCTATAATTTCAGAAAGGATGAGAATAATCGAATTTATTTAATTGACATCTAAGATCAATGCATAAATGACTGTCTTAATACTATTAGCTCAACAACAGCAACAATAGAAACTAAACTTTTTTCAACAATCAGCAATTGCTGATGACTACAAAGTAGTTATTTTGTCTTTTTGTTTATTTAATTGATACATAATATTTTACATATTTATGGGGTACATGTGATATTTTGTTATATGCATAGCATACGTGATAATCAAGTCAGGGTATTTGAAATCTAAAAACATTATTTTTGCTTTCTCATCACGAGCTTGGGGTAGTCACCTTCCAGTGTCAGCAATTAACAGTAGAACTTTAACAAATCCCTTCTTTATTCAGTTTTATTCCTTAACTGTTTACCTTTAAGGGTTTAAGCAATTTATGCAGTTTTAATATCAATTTTCACATATATAAAAAAGAGTAATAATGTTTACCTTTATATATGTTGGGAGATTTAATTAAGAACATGTAAGTGAAAGAGGCTATTATCTAAGCATATTAAAAGTGCTAAAAAGTAAGTATGCTAATTGAATCTAAATTTAAAATAAGGCAGTATCTGTATGATTTAAAAATTCCTAATCTGATTAATGTTATCAGCCACATAAATTATTCTTCTATCTAATAACAAAATTATTTGAGTATTTTGATATTTTAAGTAGTTACATAAGATTTTTCGATCACACAGCATCAATAGCAAGAAAGTAGTCACTATCTAAGGAATATTATAAAGGAAGGTAATAAAAGCTGTTGTCAGCATTCAAACTTGCAAGAGTTAAATTGCTGTGCTTACTATTTACAGACAAGAAAGATTAATTGTGCTTTTTAATTTTGATAGAACACTCATACCTACTACTAAACCTAAATTAATTCATACCGACCTTAAAATAGCAAGAAACACTTTATATTGTGCAACTCTAAGGAAAACATTTTAGTAAGAACCATTATTTAAATTGTCATTATATTCTATGGGAGATAGGTAAGAATCTCCAAAATTATATTTAATGATGCAATTGGCAATGCTTGAGAATTAAACATATCTAGATTAGTAGGTAGGAAAAAAAAAAAGACCTAAAGGGAGTGAGATGGAGTGCAAAGGGATAAACAATAAAGTTGAGGCTTGCTTAGAATGAATGACAAATTCAAAGCTATCCTAAAATCCTATATTTATTATTGAGAAAATGGTGCCCAGCTGTTCACCATTCCTAATGAGATAACACCACAGGAATTGGTTTATATTGCTTTAGGAGGATTGTGGTTCCATATAGGAAGAGTTGGAATTGAGAGTGGAGCTAGATGAATGGTTGCTAAGGGGAATGTGGTCACCTCCACTCTGAGGAAAAGAGTCTGTATCTGAAAAACCCACGATCTCTCTGAATTTACAAAAAACCCTCTCTTGGGTCATCTCAGGGTATACACATGAAGGGTGGTCTACTAAATAAATACTTTCTTGATAAAAGATACACCAAAACGACCTCCCGCAGAAGAAAGAATGTCCTGAGAGGATGATTAAGCACTCGATTGGGTAATTTAAAAGCCTTGGTATTCCTTTCACAGTGCATTTTTAAGAAAGAAATATTTTTTTCTGACTGAAATGATTTATTCAACCCTCCTTAGAGAAACACCACTCATGTGTCAAGGACAGTCTTCTCAATAAATTTTATGCAGGAATTTTTGTCATTTAACGTAGGGAAAAGCTAATAAGGTTCAATGACTTGGCAATAGTCTAACAGCATATATGTAGTGGTGCCATTACTCAAACTCCAGAAATTGAGTAATCCAGGATTAAAACAGGTTCAGCTAAGCTACACTGTGAATGAAATTCTGGGATTACTTTTGGTTACAGACAGAAGCTTGTTATCAATCAACACAGAACAATCAGTTGGGCTATATCAAAGAAACTGACGTCACTAAGGATCCAGTCTATTCTCTCTGAAGTCAGTGTACTGACTGGTATATGAAACTTGATATAGTAATCCTGAGCTCTGGTACATTAAGCATCATCAATTTTTTAAGATATTCAACAAATATTTGTGGAGCCCCTATTATGTGCCAGGACCTTTCCTAAGTCCTGGGAAGAAAGCAGAGAACAAGGCAGATATGATTCTTGCCCTCAAAGACCTTATACTTTAGAGAGTTTAAATAGATAATGAAAAGTAATAACAATGACTTTCAACATTTATTTGGCACATTATATGTCACAGAAATTGTACAAAGAATATAATCTTCATAGCAACCCAATAAGCTAGTTAATATCATTATATACATAACAGAGAAGGAAAATGAAACAGAGAGGTTAAATAACTTGTTATAGACAAGACAAATAAATTGGCAACACCAGTCTGCTTGGGTGCTAAGTTCATGCTTTTAACTATTATCTCATACCAAAAATTCCAATCAATCTTCAGTGGTAGGTTTGGAAAAACTTCAACTGCCACCTTTATCTCCATAAAAATGTAAAGAAATAAGAAAGGACAACACAGGAAAGAAAGAAAATCAGTATTTTGGAAAGGTAGAGGAGGGCGATACTAATTTTCAATTGTTTTGTTAAAAAATGCCTCTGATAAGTTCAAATGTTTTGTTAAATATGCCTCTGATAAGTTTACATGCAAGTGGAGGAACGAAAGACAAGGAAAATTAGCCATGGGAAAACCTCTCTGAAGAGCATTCAAGACAGGAGCAGAAAATGCCAGAGGTATGAGGTGAGAGCAACCTGGTTACATCCAAGTTGAACTAAAAAAGCCAGTTGCTGAAGTAGTGATGGGAGAGAATTACATGAAATGAAATCAAAGAAAATGCCAATGGCCAAATCATGTTTATTCACTTCTAAAATGCCTTTCTCACGTCTCCTATTTGAATAGTGCCAAACAAATGCCTAGCAAAATTCTTACCTATTTCAAAATATGTGCCTGACCAATACTGTTCTAGTAATACTCTCCATTCTAAACAACTATGGCATTTACTCAATAGCATTTATAATAAATTAACAGCAGACATTTATTGTCGATTTACTATATGCTGCTATTCTAAGAATTCGCTTAACTCATTTACTCCACAACAATTGTATGAAGCAGATTCTATTATTATCTGACAGCTGGAAACAATGAAACAAAGCTGTTCAGTAATTTGTCATGAAATTTTCTAGTTAATAAGTAGAGGAGCTGAAATTCAAACCCAGGTGATTTAGTTCAAGATCTCAGACTCTTAATCTCTACATTATGACATCTTGGATTATCTTGTGTAGAGATTGTCTCCAAATACATTGTCTATTTCTCAAAGGCAGATGTGGAGTCATAAACTTTATCATCATGATTCCCAATCAGAGTGACATAAAAATAATGGAATATTTAGAATACATAAATATATTATATATACATGGATATCTTGTATGTTTATATATTTATATTTTTAAGACATAATTTATTTACAATAATTCATAAAGCATTTACCTAACTTGGTGGACATTTCTCCACACAACAAAATATTTTTTATTCTTCTATGATTGCTTCAGATATTTACTGCTCCGTGAAACATTATCTGATTTTTATCAAGTATATTTTTAACCTTTAAACTTCTCACTAACCTTTAAACTTCTCACATGTAAACCAGCATTTGTCATCAGCAGTGCTCAAAGAGCAACTGATAGTGTTCAAAAATTTCAAGATTAGTGTTTTCTATATCTAGATATTTATATAGATATATAGTTACAAATCATGTATATTGTACCTAAAGTACAATTTTTTAAAAAATGAGATTCAGCAGCGTAACACAGGAATTAAAACATGTTGCTAGAATTTGTGCCAGGTCTGTCCAAATCTAAGTTTGGTCCTCTTACCTGTGTCACAGAAATTTTTGTCATATAAGGTTTCATAATCTGCCATGAAATGATCTCTAACTCCATTGTTGGAGAGCTCTCCTAAAACAGAAGTTGAACAAAAAGAAAGGACTGAACATCTGGAAGAAAGCTGAGCTTCATTTATGGTATCTAGCTCATGCCTTGAGAAATGTTTGACTTTACTCATCTCAAAATGTGAAAGACCCATAATTGTCTTGTATTCCTAAACTTTTAAGCCCTAACAACATCTGAAATTCAGCATTCAGGAAGTTTGCAGATAGGCACTTACTTAGAGGTTGTGGTCAGAATTAATTAACAAGCCAAAATAACTCAAACAAGGAATCTCAACTGTCTTTATTCCTTGGATTGCATTCCGTGTTACCCGTATAGAAATACTGGGGCGGGGAAACCCCAGGGGCTGAAGGTGGGGGTGAGGTTTTTTTCAGTGATTTGGACTTTTAAGACAATATCACAGACTAATACCAAGGGAGATAATTTATTTTCAGCAGTTGAACTTCCCCTTTCTTTTTAGCTTCTACTTCCCAAATTCAGTTTTATTAAAAGCAGCTTGAATCATGAGCCATAAAATTAAAGGAAATCCCTGTGATATTGAACGTAGAACTCACTGGTTCCCTACCCGAGTTGTTAGAAGCACTTCCAAAACTGAATAAAGGGACTAATTATAGCCATTGTCTATTTAAACTTTTTGTTTTAATCAAAAGATCCCCAAGAAACATAAAATTCAGTCAAGAGGAAGCCTGAGATGGCTCCTCCAGAGGTCTATAAAAAGCAGTCCATGCAGTGAGCAAAGTATGGATTCTGGGGCAGGATTGCTTACAGGTTCGATAACAGCTTTATCATGCTCTTACCATGTGAAAAAAGGCAAGTTATTCAAACTTTCTGTGCCTCAATTTTCTAATCTGCAAAGTTGGAGTAATAATAGTTCTTACTTCAGTGGATTGTTATAAGAAAGGATTGAATTCATATAAGCAGAGCACAAAACAACATCTGCACACAACTACTTTACAATTATTAGTTGCTACTATTTGAAGAAAGAGAGTTCTCACCTTTTGTATTCCTTTTCATATCTCATCCCAGTTGAAATTCTATAAAAAGCCAAAGATGTTAATATCTGTGTTGTTATGTTAATTCAAAATTTTGTGAAGAACTATATTCAAAAGATATATTTAAACAGTTAAATACGAGCCAATAGGAGATATTGGATTTAGTCCTGACTTTCTGAAAATTTGTCTTTGACTGCAAAATCAAAGCATATCTACTGGAGTATTTTTTCTCGTTTGCTAATTAATAGGGTGAACCAGGTCAGCATGCTCTAAAGCATGTGCTATGATAAATTTACAGTAATGACAATATTTGTTTGAAATATTTACATGTCCTTTCATAACCTATAAAGTTCCTCTTGCTGCATACCCTCCAACCAACTGAGTCAATATCATTGGTCTCTGAGGGTTAGAGTGGATTCTACCTAGAACCAAGAGGTCCTTCTTTAGTTTGAATTATAAAGTTGACTGCATTATTCTTTGAGAATCAATCTCAAGATAACAGTATAGAGAATAAAGATTATCAGAATCTTTGAGAGAAAATGAATTTCTAAAGGTTTTAAGTTTATTTTACAAATGCAAGCCAGTAAGAAAGTATCTTATGGCTGGCGGAGTGAATGAAAGAGAAGGGATTCAAACAGGGAAAGTATAATAAATAAGAGATATATGCACATGGATGCATCCTCTTAGTTGGCGTGGGGGATGTCATGAGGGAAGTCTACTGACTGTGTTTCTTTGTTAGACAGCTTGAGGGAAAGTCCAAAGCTTCCCTGATCTGCCAGCATGGAGATACAACTTCAGGCAAGATAATAGCAACAAACGTAGTTAAGCAATGAGAAGTCTTGAGTTCACACTCCTTAAGCATTTTCAACTCTAATCTATTGAAAAAGGGCTCCAGAATTATCCATATTCCTCAGACGGGATGATTTGAAGAACATGTAAAAAGTAGTTGAGTAAAGAAGCAATGATCCATAGAGTGACCATGGTAAATGTAGAGATGATCCCTTAATTCGGAATAGAAAGCGTTGGCCAGGGACGGAATGCAAGACATTTTGGTATTAGGTAAACGTGTACTACTAGCAAGAGCTGAGGTAAAGCCATTTCGCAAAAGAAGGGCAAAAAGTCCTACATGGACTAGATTAATTCTAAGGTCACCAGCTATATACCTCAGCAAACCTCAGTGAAGGGACCCAAGGGATCAGAACATACATTTCACAGCATAGGCTGGCAAGTACCCAGAGGAAAAAGCACAGACATCATTTCACATAAACAACTCCGTCCTGAAACATGTAACCAGAGGCCCATTTGAGGAGACGCGAGAGGTAACTTAACTAATTGAACATGACACCAAGAGACACCAACTTATCAGTAGAAACAATTTAAACTTGAAAAATATGAGGTATTGTTGATTGGCAGTTAAAGTTACCACATCCACATACTCACTCATTCTATAAACACACACCTTAATCAGGCCCTCCACTCAGCAGTGGGAGTTCATGAAGACTATTAGATCAGTAACAGAAACTAAAGAAGATATGTGGTACCTCTGTATCCATATAACACAAGAAATTTCTATATTCCAATGTTTAGAAACATTGCATAAAATGTCCTCCTTATGTACAGATTTATGATTCCCATTAGCATATTGAAGACTCTGAGATGGCAAACAGTATAGAAACCTGTTCAAATGTTTTGACTACTGTTATACCTTTGTCTGCTAAACATTTTTCCAAACTTACTTCTGATTGTAGCTCTCTCCTCACTGGCCACAGGGGTGGGACTATGTATCTGTATTCCATGGCACAAGGATTAGCCTCATTATGAACCTATGAGCCAAGCTGGATCAAAGTCCTTCAACATGTTTTCTACATTGAGTTGCTGAGGCCCTTTATCTGTGCTGACTGCAGATGCTGAGATATAAATTTGGAGCTCACTATCGCCATTGCAATGAACTGCCCAGAAAGAATGTAGACAACCCAACAGAATCAAAGACAGACATAGCATATGAGCTGAGAGTTATGAGTCTCTGGCTGATCTCTCTCCTTCCTGGTTTTAATAATTTGATTTGGGGTTTTCGTACTTGCAAACAAAGGGTCCAAACCAACAATAGGCCACATAAGGTTTTCTTGCTGAGAGTGGGGGGAAGAAACCTATTAACAAGTAAGGGAATACACTTTTGGAAATACTAGTTTAAATTATATGATGTCTAGATTTAAAATTTTTTTTATTATAGAAACACAAGCTTGTGCTCAATGTGTTAAAAGCACAGAAATGTGATCTCATAGACAAAGTAAGAACTACCCCTCACTAGAGACAGGCATGATGCTATCTGTCATTAAAATGCCATATTAATGAGAAATTCAAGTCCAGACATGTTTAAGTCTCCATTGGTATCTTCCATTACTTCATCATTAATGGATATAGCAAAAAAAAACTTACTAAAAATTACTTCCAGAAGATGAAATGGATATTATACTGTTTAAATGGATGGCATATAAAAATAATTTGGTTTAATCATAACACAAACCATTGCTATAATGCCATATTTGCTATAAACCTTAGGGATTTCTTCATTTAGAGAATAATAAATTTAGACTAGGCCTAAGTGCTTTTTGTGAAAAACTAATTCATAAAACCCAATCATTGAAAATGTAACCAGGTATGAAAGACTTTTTAAAAAAGAATTATGCCTAGATACAATACCCTGCTGAGTTTCAAAATTTCAAGGAATATCAAGGTATGTTCAGGCATTAAGAACTTAGTAATACTCAAATTATGTTTTCCATTGTCTTATTCTTAATTTAAAACAAATTTAGGGGAAACTAAAGACAACATTTCTGGAGAATTGACTTTAAAATGTGGCTTAGCATAATTTTGATAATATTTTTTAGTGTTTAATATGACCATAGATTTTTTTTCAAAGGTAACATGTTGTAAGCCATAAAAAATGTAAAATATGAACAACATGGATTTAAATTCATTCTTACGGGCATAGCTTGTTTAGTGGAAAAGGTCTAAACTAGGGAGTCTGACAAGACTAAATTTAAATGTTAGTCTGGTACGTACGGAAGGCTATACAACTGCTATGGCTTGAATGTTTGTCCCCTCCAAAATTTATGTTAAAATCCAATCCCCAATGCAACATTAAGTATGAGGTCTTTAGGAGGTGATTAAGCTTTGAGGCCTTTGCCCTCAGGAATAGATTAGAGCCTTATAAAACACTTGAGTGGTTGAGTTTACCCCTTTCATCCCTTCCGCCATGTGAAGATTCAGCATTTGTTCTCAGTTTGTGATATTCTGTTATAGCATCAGAAATGGACTAAGACAGCAACCTTAAAGAAATTAGAAACTTCCTCATTAACTGATCTGTAAAATGGGTACGACAAGACCTTCTACATAAGACTGTCACACATATTCAATTATGTTATAAATGAAATTGCCTAGTGCAAACCAGGCATTCTTTCCTCAACCTTCAAATATAGATCCAGAAATAATGATGGTACATACAGTGCCTTCTCAAGACAGTTTTATTTCTCAAATTTAAAATGTTAATTTTGGTGGAGTGTTTAATCTTCACCATGACTATGGATTCCAAAACATTTAGGTAATTCTATAAAATCACAAATGGAAAGCAAACAAATTCAGCAAATATTTAATGAGGATCTGCTAGGTTCCAGCTCTAAATATATACTGAAGGATTCATATAGAGGAGAAAACCTATGCATTGGGGTTTCACCATGTTATGGGGAGGAAGAAAGAAGTAACCAAAATATGAGACAAACTTGCTTGTGATGGAATTAAATTTTGACTGTTAATGAATGTGAGTCCTCTTTCTATGTGGTTACGTCCCCCAAGGACTGTTAATATTGTCTCCCCTAAACATAAGAATGCTACAGTGGCATTATCTGATAGAAATATAAATGAAGCCACAAATAATGTGAGCCACATATATAATTTTAAATTAAAAGCCACATTTTTTTCTGGTTTTTTTTTTTTTTTTTTTTTTTGAGATGCAGTCTTGCTCCGTTTCCCAGGCTGGAGTGGAGTGGTGTGATCTTGGCTCACTGCAACCTCTACCTCCCAGGTTCAAGCAGTTCGCCTGCCTTAGCCTCCTGATTAGCTGGGATTGCAGGTGCCAGCCACCACACCCGACTAATTTTTTTTTTTATTTTTAGTAGAAGCAGGGTTTCATCATGTTGGTCAGGTTGGTCTCAATCTCCTGACCTCAAGTGATCCACCTGCCTCAGCCTCCCAAAGTTCTGGGATTACAGACGTGAGCCACCATGCTCAGTCAAAAGCCACACTTTTAAAAGGAAAGTGAAAAAGTAAAAATAATCTTAACATGATTTTATAATTAAATAACATGTTAAAATATTAATGCAATACATTCAAAATATCATGTTGTGTTTTTTTTTTTTCTTTTGAGATGGAGTTTCACTCTTGTTGCTTAGTCTGGAGTGTAATGGCATGATCTTGGCTCACCACAACCTCCACCTCTCGGGTCCAAGCCCTTCTCCTGCCTCAGTCTCCTGAGTAGCTGGGATTACAGGCATGCATCACCATGCTCGGCTAATTATTTTTGTATTTTTAGTAGAGAAAGGGTTTCTCCATGTTGGTCAGACTGGTCTCGAACTCCCAACCTCAGGTGATCCTCCCACCTCAGCCTCCCAAAGTGCTGGGATTATAGGCGTGAGCCACCATACCCAGCCCCAAAATATTCTCTTTTCGTATGCAATCCACATACAAAATTGAGATATTTTACATTTTTTTTTTGGACTAAGCATTCAAAATCTGCTGCTTACTGTGCACTCACTGCCTGTTACAACTATAGCCCAATAGCCACAAATCTTTAGCACCTACAGTCTTGGACAGCACAGCTTAGAGCATGGGTCATCCACACAGGATTTGAGTCTCAAGAGAGTGGTATAAAGTCTCAGTCAGCCAGAGCTTATTCACACTGATTGCTGTGGTGGAGTTTAGTTAGCATTGTGGAGTAAGGTATCTTGTGGTAACAAGTGTCCACTGTCAACTGAGCCAGTCATGTGTCCTGGGTCAGTCATCCTACATCAGGGCTGACAGCAATTCTTGTTTCTTGCATGAACCTGATTCTCTAATATTCATATGATCCTCATAATATCCTTCTAATAAATTTATTTGCTGGCAATATGCAGCATCATTGGTAGTTTTGTTCGCAATTATGAACCCTAACTGACAAAGAGAGATTTTGGAGTAGTGAAGTAAACTTAGAGAACTGAAAAAAAAAGATAGAAAGCTCTGTGGAGGTTTGGAGTGAGCACTCAAGTAAAAACTCAGACAGCTATAAACATTAAGGATATGTAGGACTTCAGTATATGGATATGGGTTGAAATAGAAAATTTCAATCCTTTGCCTTCATTATTACCCTCATTTAATAGATATATCCAAGCAACAAAGTTATATGTAATAATAACCACCAAAATCTAGAAAAAGCAAGAATCAAGAGACAAAAAGTCTGATATTTCAGCCTTGATATTACCTGGAAAGAATGTTTAATATCTCTGGACATCATCTGATTCCTATCCATAGGGTGAAAGAGTTTAATTAGATTACCAGATCTCCAAGACTATGATATGATAACAAGTTGGCCATAGGGCAAATGATTTTCAGATGAATGAAGAGGTAAATAACTGCATAGATACACAGGGAAGGAACAAATACAAAATAAAAAGATATCCTCATTTAGCAACTTATTACACAAATTGAGATTTCTAGAAAGAAAATTCATTTTACTGAGGACATTTGTGGAAAATCTGTTCAGGTAGGAAAATAAAATGAAATCTGTAATTTATACTGAAGTTCACAACATGTTTATTGGATAGGAGCAGTGGCTCATGCCTGTAATTACAACACTTTGAGACCAAGGAGGGAGGTTCTCTTGAGCCCAGACGTTCAAGACCTGCCTGGAAAAATAGAAAAAAAATCTATCTCTACAGAAAAAACAAAACAAAAATAGCTAGATATGATGGCACATCCCCGTGGCCCCAGATACTCAGGAGGCTGAGGTAGGAGAATCACTTGAGCTCAAAAAGTCAGGGCTGCAGTGAGCCATGATCACATAACTGTACTTCAGGCTGGGTGAGAGTGAGACTCTGTCTCAAAAAAAAAATAAAAAATAAAAAGCAAATTTTATGCAAAATTTTTCTGTAAAATAAAAGAATGAGAATTTTGAAATTCACAGATGTGATTCTCTATTGGAGAAGGGTAGAATCAGGAAAGCCAGTAGAGTGCAGTGGGATGGGTGGTGGGGGAAGAAATCCTCCAGTAGGCAGAGGAAGAAGATGGAACAGTGCTTCGTCTAATGGTTCTATCTCAAAATAAATGCCACATGCTGTGAAATGTGAACCCTCTCCAGAGTCTGCACAGTTTTAGCCTAAACTTCCACATACATAAGAAGCTTAAACAGGATGAAAATCTTATAGATAATCTCAGTTAATGGAGCTGTGTTCTTCTCTCTAGTTGAGTCTGGAAAAATGTCAGGCCACACAGACTAACGAACAATTGAACCCAGAGTCATAAACACCCAATTAACCTTAGTCAACGTAAATGAGAATAAATGTGTACTATCTTTAAAATGTTACACTCATCTCCAGTGTTTAACCCCCAAAATTGACTCATCTAAAAATATCAGGCAATGAGACTGCCTCATATAATTTAATAAGGGTTTAAATAGGGAAAATTCACAAAAATCAAACAAATCTCTTCTTTTAGAATTTTAGAGTGCCCACAGATCAAATTCTGATGGACCAAAGGTTTTGGCAACTCCAAGGTGAAAGATGTGAAATATGTTTGACTATTATGCTTCAGCACAAATATATTTATCATTATCATAGAATCATAGAAATCCATTAGTGCAACCTTCATTTCATAGGCTTCAAGTATTTTTTATGTTTAACTGCTGATTTTCTGAGGTTCTATTTAATATTCTAAATCTGTCTGTTGAAAACTACATCTAAGCTAGCTGAAAAAATATGCTAGCAATACCAATATTAAGAATACAAGGAGAGAATAAGTAGAAGTGAAAAGAATAAATTAAGAAGCCTGGTTGAAATGGCCTCCTTAGGAAGTGTGAGACTCAATGTAAATATTAATGATCTGTGGGCAGGACAGAATGGGGCCAGAAAAGGGGAAAAGAATGGAATCTACACACCTTTTGATTGCCTGTGGAAATAATGGAGACCACATACCTTATGATTACCCAGAGAGAGAGTATGGTGTTACAAATAAAACTTCAAGCACAAACACATGGGCATAACTGGCATAGCTTGTTAGAACAGGAACTAGAATTTTATATGGTCTGTTAAAGTTAATTTATAGTGCAGTATAAATATGTATGATAGAAGAATACTGTTAGGGTAGGGGCCAAGATGGCCAGTTAGAAGCAGTTGCAGTCTGTGGCACTCACAGAAAGGAATAAAAAGGGGCAAGTGAATATAGCACCTTCAATAGAAATATCCAGGTTCTTGCATAGAGACTGGTTTGGGAAACAACCCACAGAGAACGATGAAAAGCAGGGTGGAGCAAAGGCCCACACAGGAGCAATGCGAAGCCAAGAGAACCCCCCCTCCCCCGCAGCCAAGGAAAATGGTAAGTAATTGTATGACCCCAGGAATCCATGCTGCTCCCACAGATCTTTGCAACCCATGGATAAGGAGATCCCCTTGTGGCCCATGCCACCAGGACTTTGGAGCCAACACACAGAGCAGTGTGAAGTCTTGGCAGAACAGATGCTTAGACAGATACAAAGACCCAGGAACTTTACATACTCCAGCTCTGGGAGCTCCAACAAACACGTCTAAACTCTGGCTAGGTGGGAGGTCTGTACATACTCCTAAGGAAGTGGGGGCTGAATCTCGGTAGCCAGTCAGCATCATTGTGCAGGCCCCACTTCCACTGCACCTCGTAAGACCCACTGGCTTGGAATTCCAGCCAGCCACCAGCAATAAGGTGGACTCTGCTTGAGACCCAGCCACCAACAACAGGGTGTAGCCTGCTTGAGACAGGATAGGGCTCCCAGAGGGAGGAGCAGGCACCATCTCTGATGTTTGGTCAATTCCGCCATTCTAGCCTGTGGGCTTTGGGGAGTCCAAACAGCCTGCATGAGAAAGGGTCCCCCGAGCAGCACAGCACAGTGGCTTTGCCAGTTCATGGCCAAACTGCTTCTTTAAGCGGGGCCTGATCCATACACAGGGTGGGACCTCCTAGCTGGGCTCTCCAGCCATGCCTGCCCACACATAATAAGAACAAAGCTCTGATCTCTCCCTGGGATGAAGTGCCCAAGGGAGGGAGGGTTACCACCTGAGTTGGTTGGATGACAGCCATTCCAGCCTTCAAGCTCTGGAGAGTCCAAGTTGACAAAGGCAAATGTTCCCCACCATGACACAGCTATTTTGTCGAGGCATGGCCAGACTGCTTCTTTAAGCAGAACCTCAATCCACTCCTCCTGGTGGAGTGGATCCTCCCAGCCAGGTCCTCCAAGACAGGCCTCTGGCCCACCCCACCCATGTTCTATGGGTGGACAGAGTTCTAATTTCTCCCTGGGATGAAGTGTCTGAGGTGTGAGGCAGGACACCACTTTGGCCTTTTGGGCTTCTCAGCCAGTCCAGGTTGTGGGCATTGGAGAGCCCAAACCAAATGGAAGCTGAAGGGATACCCAATACAGCACAGCTGCTCTATCCAAAAGCAGCCAGAATGTTTCTTTAAATGGGTCTCTGAAACCATTCCTCTTGAGTGGGTGAGACCTCCCAAATGGGTTCTCCAGCCACCTCCTACAGGCACACTGGGGCCAGCAATATGTCAGTACCTCCCTGGGACAGAAGGGGCTGGCTGCATTCTTTGCTGTTTTGCGGCTTTCACTGGCAATACCTCCAGGAATGGGAAATAAATGAGTCAACTAGGGTCCAGAGTGGCCCCCCAGCATACCACAGCAGCCCTGTGGAAGAATGGCCTGTTAAAAAAAACAAACAAACAGAAAATAATAGCAACAAAAACAAAACCCACACAAAAACTCATGTGAAGGTCAGCAGCCTTGAAGTTTGAAGGTAGATAAGCCCACAAAGGTGAGATATAATCAGTGCAAAAATGCCAAAAACTCAAAAAGCCAGAGTGCCCCCTTTTCCTCAAAATGACCTCAACAACTCTCCAGCAAAAGATCTCAACAGGACTGAGGCTAAGATGGCTGAAATGACAGTAGTAGGCTTCAGAAGGTTGGTAATGATGAACTTTGCTGAGCTGAGGATCATGCAGTAACCCAATACAAAAAAGCTAAGAATCATGATAATACAGGAGCTGACAGCTGAAACAGGCAGTTTAGAGAGGAACATAACCAACCTGTTAAAGCTGAAAAACACACTGCAGGAACTTCACAATGCAATCACAAGTATTAACCCATTTATGCCAGAGGTTACAAATTTTTTATGTGAAAAATCAGACCTTGGTGATGATCTTGAGCAATAGGATATAAATAACTCCCACAAGGTTAGTGTTCCAATAATGGAACAGTAGGCATAAGTCGGTTAATAGCACAATGGACCAAGCAGAGGAAAGAATCTCAAAGCTTGAAGCCTGTCTTTCTGAAAAAAGATAAGCAGTCAAGAATAAAGAAAACAGAATAAAAAGGAATGAATAAAACCTCCAAGAACTATGGGATTATGTAAAGAGACCAAATCTGTAACTGATTAGGGTACCTGAAAGAGACAGAGAGAATGGAAACAAGTTGGAAAACACACTTCAAGATATCATCCAGGCGAACTTCCCCAACCTAACAAACAGGCCAACATTCAAATTCAGGAAATGCGGAGAACCCCAGTAAGATACTCCACGAGAAGATCATCCCCAAGACACATAGTCATCAGATTCTCCAAGGTTGAAATAAGGGGAAAATGCTAAGAGCAACTAGAGAGAAAGGCAAGGTCACTCACAAAGGGAAGCCATCAGACTAACAGCAGATCTCTCATCAGAAACTTTATAAGCCAGAAGTGATTAGGGACCAATATTCAACATTCTTAAAGAATCTGAAACTAAGAATTTCATATCCAGACAAACTAAGCTTCATAAGTGAAGGAGAAATAAGATCCTTTTCACACAAGCAAATGCTGAAGGAATTCCTTACCACCAGAGTTGCCTTGCAGGAGTTCTCAAAGGAAGCACTAAATGTGGGAAAGAAATACTGTTACTAGACACTTGCCAAACACACTGAAGTACACAGATCAGGGACACTATGAAGCAACCACATAAACAAGTCTGCAAAATGACCAGCTAGCATTATGATGGCAGAATCAAATCCATACATAATTATACTAATCTTGAATATAAATATGCTAAATGCCCCAATTAAAAGACACAGAGTAGCAAGCTGCATAAAGAACCAGGAACCATTGGTATGCTGTCTTCAAGAGACCAGTCTCACATGCAAAGACACACACAGGCTCAAAATAAAGAGATGAGAAAAATTTACCAAGCAAATGAGAAACAAACAAACAAAAAAAGCAGAGGTTGCAATCCTAGTTTCTGACAAAACAGACCTTCAACAAACAAAGATCAAAAAAGACAAAGATGGTCATTACATAATATACAAAAAACCCTTCAAAATATCGATGAATCCAGGAGCTGATTTTTTTTAAAAAAATAAAATAAAATAGATACTATACTAGCTAGAATACCACTGACCCCACAGAAATGCAAACCACCATAAAAGAATACTATAAACACCTCAATGCACATAAACTAGAACATGTAGAAGAAATGGATGATTCCTGGACACATGTACCTGCCCAAGACTGAACCAGGAAGAAATTCAATCCCTGAATAGACCAATAACAAGTTCTGAAATTTAGGCAGTAATAAATTGCCTGCTAACCAATAAAAAAAAAAAAAAAAAAAAAAAAAGCCCAGAACAAGAATTCATAGCTGAATTCTGAGGTACAAAGAAGAGCTGGTACCATTCCTTCTGAAACTATTCCAAAAAAAATTAAACAGGAAGGACTTCTCCCTGAGTCAATCTATGAGCATCATGCTGATACAAAAACTGGTGGAGATACAAAAAAAGTAAAAGAGAAAGAGAAAATTTCAGGCCAATATCTTTGATGAATATTGATGCAAAAATCTTCGATAAAATATTGACAAACCAGTTCTAGCAGCACATCAAAAAGCTTACCCACTATGACTAAGTAGGCTTCATCCCTGGGATGTGAGGTTGGTTCAACATATGCAAAACAAAAAATATGATTCATCACATAAACATAACTAAAGACAAAAACTACATGATTCTTTCAATAGATGCAGAAAAGACCTTCAATAAAATTCAATACCCCTTCAGGTTAAAAGTCTCAAAAAACTAGGTATTGAAGAAACGTATCTCAAAATAATATTACAAACCCACAGCCAATCTCATATTGAATGGGCAAAAGCTGGAAGCATTTCCCTTGAAAACTAGCACAAGACAAAGATGCCCTCTGTCACCACTCTTACTCAACATAGTATTAGAACTTTGGACGGGGCAATCAGGCAAGAGTATAAAAAAAGAGTATTTGAATAGGAATAGAGAAAGTCAAACTATCTTGTTTGCAGATGACATGATCCTATATCCAGAAAACCCCACTGTCTCAGCCCAAAATCTTCTTAAGCTGATAAATGACTTCAGCAATGTCTCAGGATACAAAATTAATGTACAAAAATCACTAGCATTCCTACACACTAACAACAGAAAAGCTGAGAGCCAAATCATGAATGAATTCCTGTTGACAATTACCACACAAAGAATAAAATACCTAGGAATACAGCTAACAAGGGAAGTGAAGGACATCTTCAAGGAGAACTACAAATCACTGCACAAAGAAATAAGAGACGACATAAACAAATGGAAAAACATTTCTTGCTCATGAATAGGAAGACTCAGTATTGTGAAAAATGGCCATAATGCCCCCAAAGCAATTTATATATTCAATGCTATTCCCATTAAACTACCATTGACATTCATCACAGAATTAGAAAAAATTAATTAAATTCACATGAAACCAAGAAAGATCCCAAAGAGCCAAGGCAATTCTAAGCAAAAAGAACAAGGCTGGAGGCATCACACTACCCATCTTCCAACTATACTACAAGGCTACAGTAAACAAAGCAGCATGGTAATTGTACAAGAACAGACATGTAGATCAATGAAACAGAATAAGAACCAAGAAATAAGATAGCACGGTCACAACCATCTGATCTTTGACAAACCTGACAAAAATAAGCAATGAGGAAAGACTGCCTACTGAATAAATGGTACTGGGAGAACTGGCTAGCCATATGCAGAAAATTAAAACTGTACTCCTTCCTTACACCATATACAAAATCAACTTAAAATGGATTAAAGACTTAAATGTAAACCCTAAAATTATAAAAACCCTAGAGGAAAATTTAGTCAATGCCATTCAAGACATAGGCAAAGGCAAGTATTTCATGACAAAGATGCCAAAACCAATTGCAACAAAAGGAAAAATTGACAAATGGGATCTAATTAAACTAAAGAGCTTCTGCACAGTGAAAGAAACTATCAACAGAATATACAGACTACCTACAGAGTAGGGGAAAATTTTTGCAAACTATGCATCTAATAAGGTCTAATATCCAGCATCTAAAAGGAACTTAAACAAATACATAAAAAAAAATTTTAAAGTAGACAAAGGACATGAACAGACGCTTCTCAAAAGACGACATACCCGCAGCCAACAAACGTGAAAAAAAGCTCGACATCATTGATCATTAGAGAAATGCAAATCAAAACCACAGTGAGATACCATCTCACCCCAGTCAGAAGGGCCATTATTAAAAAGTCAAAAAGCAATAGACTCTGGCAAGGTCGTGAAGAAAAAGTGCTTATATACTGTTGGTGGGAGTAAAGAAATAAGAAAGCTTTTACTGTGTTGGTGGGAATGTAAATTAGTTCAACCATTGTAGAAAACAGTGTGGTGATTCCTCAGTGACCTAAAGGCAGAAATACCACTTGACCCAACAGTCCCTTTATGGGGTATATACCCAAAGGAATACAAATCATCTATTATAAAGATACATGCATGTGTACGTTCATTGCAGCACTATTCACAGTAGCAAAGACATGAAATGAACCTAAATGCCCATCAATGATAGACTGGTTAAAGAAAATGTGGTACATATGCATAATGGAATTCTATACAGCCATAAAAAGGAATGAGATTATTTCCTTTGCAGGGACATGGATGGCACTGGAAGTCATTATCCTTAGCAAATTAATGCAGGAACAGAAAACCAAATACTGCATTTTCTCACGTATAAGTGGGAGCTAAACGATGAGAACACATGAACACATGAGGGAAACGACACATACTGGGGCCTGTCAGAGGGTCGGGGTGGAAGGAGAAAGAAAATGAGAAAGAATAGCTAATGTATACTTGGATTAACACCTACATGGTGGGATGATCTGTGTAGCAAACCACCATGATACACGTTTACATGTGTAACAAACCTGTATGTCCTGCCCATGTACCCTGGCACTTAAAAGTTAAAAATTAAGAAAAAAAAATGTATGTTAGCTGGGCACAGTGGCTCATGCCTGTAATCCCAGCACTTTGGAAGGCTGAGGTGGGCAGATCATGAGGTCAGGAGTTCAAGATCAGCCTGACCAACATGGTGAAACCCTGTCTCTAGCACAAATGCAAAAATTAGCCAGGCTTGGTGGCACGTGCCTGTAATCCCAGCTACTTGGGAGGCTGTGGCAGGAAAGTCACTTGAACCCAGGAGGCGGAGGCTGCAGTGAGTCAAGATCATGCCACTGCACTCCAGCCTGGGTGACGGAGCAAGACTCCATCTCACACATACAAAAATGTACTCTATGTTAAGATTGTTTAGTAAGAGTGTGTGAACACTAAGTTACGGTCAAATAGAAATGAAGTAAAATTATTATTGCCATAAAAGTTTCCTAATCAAAACTACAATTAAGTTAATATTGTTTCTGTACATAAATATAACATACAAATAATACATATTGTTTCAAAATATACAAACAATACAAAAACGAGAGGTTCAAGAAAGGTTATAAATAGGAGGAATACTATTGTCCTACAGGGAGCCTCAGAATAATTTTTAATTGATTCAAATATTATACACTTGGAAAAAATCTATCAGAAGAGAATTAAGAAGAAAAACACGCTTAGATTATTTAGTTCTTAAGATGTATAGTCATCTTATTTTTTAAATTAAATAATACAGTATCTTCAGTATGGAAAGCATTTTACACAAATAAAAACATAATGTAATGAAATGGGATTTTATGCACTTTAAGTAAAGCTAATGGAATATAAAAATAAAGAAGGAAATTGGTGAGGCAAGACAAAGGAGAGAGGAAGAGAACAAAGGAGAAAATTCTCTGTTAAAGGGGAACATGAGATCACAATGTCATTACATTTCCTCAACACTAACCCAGAGTGAAAATAAGTAATGAGGCATCGTCATCAATATACTACTAATCTTAACAAGATTTCTTTTTTTTTTTTTTTAATGATTTTTCAGCATTTCAGGAGAGTATACAAACACTAATTTCTACCTGGGTAGATACTGTGAAACTAAGTAGTAAGCAAGACCAACTAGATAATTTTCAGGGCGTAGTACAAAATAAAACTGCAGAGCCCCGGCCAGCACAGTGACTCATGCCTGTAATCCCAGCACTTTGGGAGGCCGAGGCGGGCAGATTGCCTAAGGTCAGGAGTTCAAGACCAGCCTGGCCAACATGGTAAAACCTCATCTTTACTAAAAATGCAAAAATTAGCTGGGCATGGTGGTAGGTGCCTGTAACCTGACCTACTTGGGAGGCAGAGGTTGGTGAATTACTTGAACCCAGGAGATGGAGGTTGTAGTGAGCAGAGATTCTGCCACTGCACTCTGGCCTGGGTGACAGAGAGAAACTCTGTTTCAAAAACAAACAAACAAAAAGACAAGCAAAAACTGCAGAGCCCTCTGTTCAAAAATTATGAAGAATTTGAGAATGAAAAAGGCTGGACATTCAACCAAGTGCAGGACCATTCGAAACAAGGAGCCCTGTGGTAGTGTACACTCATATGTCCAAGAGGCCAGTTCTGATGGTGAGTTTAGGAGTATGATTTATTAAGGATCAAGTATATTCTAATCTAGTTTGGATCATTATGTGTATTTTGGAGTAGGTTATTTTAAAATAATTTTTACCAAGTAACAAGAATAACAGTAAAAACATAAGCCTCAATATTTTAAGGAGCAAGCTCAGAATCCTGTTACTGTACTATTTGTGAGCTGGGCTGCCTACAGAAATATATCTTGTCAAGGTTTTTTCTCTAGCAATAGAAAGTTAATGAATTTATGGCTAAATTCACCGCACTTCCCTACCTTGGTGAATGACCTTTTTCCTCCTACATTAAAGCATTTTCTTGCTTCCAACATTCAGTATCTAGTGAATTTTATGGAATTTAACTGCCAACCAGTTAATTAAAGACTTAATTTTATTCTCTGTGTGGTGCTCCCTAACCTTCCTAACTCCTGCAAATCATTCTACATTTTTTTCCTTAGAAAAGGACCTGAAGAAAGACTTATCTAAGCAGTCCAATTTGTATTTAAAAGGTTGTCTCATGTCATATAACATGAAAATCACATTTCACTGCAAAATAAAGATCAGATAGAAAAAAAAGAAGGCTAACTCACAAAGTCACACTCTCTATTCTTCCTGCGTTATAGAGATGTCCTTGAGGTGAAAGGCTCTGAGGTTTTACCACTTGGTTTATAGATAGATGTGTGTGTACAAACACATTTATCTAAATTTATCCCAGGCACATTATAGCGATTACCTAAGAAAAGAAAGGTAAAAGTATACTTCTGCCTGGTCTCTTACTACACAGCACTGCCATTCCTTGTGTCTGTCTTAATCATCAAATGTAGCACCAAAGTACAAAGGAGGTAGTGCCAAATGAACTGCTAAGTACAGTATAAGATGAGAAGCATTATAATGCTTGATTCATTTTCTTATTCTGCTAGTATCACTGTTATGATATTACTTATGATATCATACACTAGAATTTTGGTCTTTAAATGTCTATCTCCTATTAAAAAAAAAAAAAAAAGTCATGTTTGACCCTTCAAGTTACCACAGTTTAGTCTACCCACTGTCTCTGAATGTACTTTGAGTTTAAATTTAAAATAAGTTCTATCTATTGAATCTACTATCTCTTAATATAACCTAGAATAAAATGGGATTTTTTTTAAATTTTTATTCTAGCTTTCACAATTCTAAGCCTCAATTAAGGCCAAGTAATTGCAAAATTCTGCAGTTTTTCAAGGAGACTTGTTTGAATATCAACCTTCCTTGGTCTCTCTAGAGGGTAGCTTCTCAACTTCTTTTTCTCTAAAAAGTTTAAGTTATTACATTTCATTGAATATGTTTTTCAAAAAATATCTGTATACTTATTAAATTCTTCATAAAATAGTAGATCCTATTTTCATTACAAAACCACTCAACCGTAATTGAGTACCTACTACATGCTGTAGTAGAAGACAGAAAAGCTGTTATTATATCCAGCAGCTGCCATCCATGAACCTAAGTCAAAAAGGGAACTAAGACTCCTACCTATATCATCATAGATTTTCTGGCTCTTGTCCCTGCTAGTTGCTAATCAAGAACTTCTAGCTTCCAAACAAGCCTCCCGAAACTAGATAGAAGACAATTTATTACATAATCTTCAGGAAGCCAAGGTTTATGCTTGTCTTATTCATTGCTACATTCACAGATTCTGTCATCATGCCTAGTATATAGTTGATGCTCATTAAATATTTATTAAAATTTTTTATAACATTTGCTAACATTTTATTAAAATGTGATTTTTATAAAGCTGACATAAAGTAAAAATATATTTGTCCCTTTAAAAACACTAGCAATCAAAAGTACATAAAAAAATCAAAGTCAAGTTCTGTCTATCTCTGATTTTATTTTAGACATCACTCATATGCTATCAATATGTATCATCTATTAACTTTGTCTGTGGCATTATTTAGTAAACAAAAGTTTCTGATTTTGATGTGACCAAATTGAACTTTTTAAATCTAAATGTTTGCACTTCTGAAATGTTTTTTTTTTTCAGTAGATTGCAAAGTATTTTCCTGTATTTTCATTTATTAACTTTATATTTTTACCTTTCATATTTTGGTTTTTATTCACCTAGATTCTACCTTCGTTTAGAATGTTAACCCTAATCCAGTTTTACTTTTATCTGTGGATAGATGTAGCTTTCCCAACATCATCCTAAACAAGCTCACTTTATTATTTGCTACTCAGTTCATTATTTCATGGTACATTAAAGACATCCACAGAAAAGGATCCTAAGTGCTTCCAGAGAGTGGGAGAACAGGTTATACACAAATAAATGAGACTAATAGTAATAGACTTCTAAATAGCTACATATGTGCTAAAAGAAATAGGATAAATGCTCTCAAATTTCCTAAGAAAAATAATTTTCCACTTAGGATATCAATATATCAAATGAGTTGAATATATAATAAAGGTAATTTTAATTTTTAAGGAAGCAGAATATACACTTCACATCCACACTTTCCTGGATAGAACTGGGGAACATGTCCTGCAAAACAAGGGAGTTAACTAAAAATTCAAAACTCACAGATTCCAGATAATGGCAACATTTTGAACCCAGAATAGCAGTAAGAAGAAGCCTCAGGATGATATGCATATCTAGAAAGCAACAATTTCAATTAGAGCATGAGCAAGAGTGCTAAAAACAAAAAATAAAAATAAAATTAAAAAGATGGGGGAAGGGGAAGGAGACTGGTAGAATAGATAAAACAATACAATCATATTTGGAAAGTGAAAAAAGGCAATGTATTTTACTCTAAAACATAGCTAAAAACTTTTTTTTATAAATGAGTTCACAAGTTGGCTAATTCTGTTAATACCAACTGGATTTACTCAAGTGTTTTCAGTTGTCAGCTCAGCTAAGGGCTGGAAGGTCCAGAATGATTGCAGCTAGGACCACTCAGTTGTTATCCCCCAAGTCTCTGATCCTTCTGTAGCTTGGACTAGACTTGTTCTCATTCTCAGCAAAATGACACAAGAACAGAAAACCAAACACCGCATGTTATATCACTCATAGGCGGGTGTTGAACAATTAGAACACGTGGACACAGGGAGGGAAGCGTTACACACTGCAGTCAGTTGGCGGGGGCTAGGGGATGGACAGCAGGGGGTGGGGAGGGTGGGAAGGGATAACGAGGGGAGAAATACCAGATATAGGTGACGGGGGGATGAAGGTGGCAAAACCTTGCCATGTATGTACCTATGCAACAATCCTGCATGATCTGCACATGCACCCCAGAACCTAAAGTACAATTAAAAAACTAAATAAAATAAAACAAAATTTTAAAAAGCTCCCCGCCTCCCCGCCACCAAAAAAAAATAAAAAAAAAAAAAAAGGTCCTGCCTGGCGCAGTGGCTCACGCCTGTAATCCCAATATTTTAGGAGGCCAAGGAGGGCGGATCCCCTAAGGTCAGGAGCTCAAGACCAGCCTGGCAAACATGGTGAAACCCCATCTCTACTAAAAATACAAAAATTAGCCGGACGTGGTGGCAGGTGTCTGTAATCCCAGCTACTCGGGAGGCTGAGGCAGAAGAATGGCTTGCATTCGGGAGGAGGAGTTTGCAGTGAACCGAGACAAGAGCGTCACTGCACTCCAGCCTGAGTAAAAAGAGGGAGACTCCATCTCAAAAAAAAAAAAAAAAAAAAAAAAAAAAGGGAAAAATAAATAAAAAGAAAAAAAAGATCCAAGAGAGAAAGTAAAAATGTCCCAATGTTTTTGGAAGCCTCTCCTTTCATCACTTCTGCCAAGGTGTCAGTGTAAAAGCAAACCCATATGACAAACCTCACAGTCAGTTTGGAAAGCTACTTTAAAGGGTGTGAACACAGCAAGGTGTAAAAACTGAGCCCAGTAATACAATAAATCTATCACAAAATGTGCAGGTGTAAGAATTTAATCTTCAACTGTTGTAGGTAGAAAACAGAATATGATCATAAAATTGATAAATCAAGAAGTAACACAAGCATTTTACTTAGAGAAAGTGACTGGAAGAAGCCAGTAAGAGTTAATAGAATTTGCTTCAGAAGAAGGATTTGAAGAATGAAAAGGTTGGAGAAGAGGACAATTACTTTTCATTACAAGACTTTAAGCCCTGTGATTTAAAAGAAAAATGTGCTTGGATTACTTTAAAATATATAAATTATGAGTAAATAATAAAATTTTATAGTGATAAATTATGAATAAAGAAAGATATCACTCAAGAAAATGCTCATTTGTATCAAAAAAGCTAGGAAGAAAGTATTTCAAAAGAAGGATTATGGTATTTTTGTTTTGTTTTTTTTTTGACAGTCTCACTCTGTCACCCAAGCCATAGTGCAGTAGCATGATCTCCGCTCACTGCAACCTCTGCCTCCTGGGTTCAAGCAATTATCCTGCCTCAGCCTCCCAAGTCACTGGGATTACAGGTGCCTGCCAACTTGCTTGGCTAATTTTTATATTTTTAGTAGAGATGGGATTCACCATGTTTGCCAGGCTGGTCTCGAACTACTGACCTCAGGTGATCTGCATGCCTCAGCCTTCCAAAGTGCTGCAATTATAGGCATGAGCCACTGCACCTGGCCCTATGGCGAAGTGTTTTGTTGTTGTTTTCTTTTTTGGCACAAGTTAGGAAAGCAATACCTTGAAAAGAGTATAAATAGTATGTCTAAATTATTTTAAAAGAGCATCTACAAAAATGCCTGTGGAAAAAAAGTAGAATTCTGTGTAGGAAGAAGATAAATCAAAACTAAATTTTCTATTCTGCTAAAGCCAAAAGGGCCAGGACATTGTATTCCTTATAACATATAGTAGCAAACAACCTGAAGCTTAGTGAAAGAAACAACGGTAGAAAAAATTATTTAACCCCAAGAGTCATCTACAACACGGAATGTTCATCTAAGAACACAGATTTGTGTGGATTTCTTTTATTCACCATTGTTGGTGCTGCTAAGAGAAATCACTAACACAGTACAGAATACTATCCTTTTTTTCATAAATACACTTAAGCAATTTGGGATATTTCATTTATGATATTAATAGAATGTAAGATAACTGGGTTAACTAAATGTCTCATCTCTAAAATTATCTGATAGTTTGGAAAATAGAGTTACATTTTGATTTTTATATTTTTTTCTGAGTTTTTTTGTATTATTTATATAGATATATTTTTTATTGCACTTTAGATTCTGGGGTACATGTACAGAACATATAGGATTCTTGCACAGGTACATACATGGGTGTGGTTTGCTGCCTCCATCCCCCTGTCACCTATATCTGGCATTTCTCCCTATGTTCTACCTCCCCAACCTCCCTACCCCTGCTGTCCCTCCCCTATTCCCCCCCAACAGACTCCAGTGTGCAATGCTCCCCTCCCTGTGTCCATGTGTTCTCATTGTTCGACACCTGCCTATGAGTGAGAACATGCGGTGTTTGATTTTCTGTTCTAGTGTCAGTATGCTCAGAATGATGGTTTCCAGATTCATCCATGTCCCTACAAAGGACACATATTCACTGTTTTTATGGCTGCATAGTATTCCATGGTGTATATGTGCCACATATTTCTTGTCCAGTCTATCATTGATGGGCATTTGCGTTGGTTCCAGGTCTTTGCTATTGTAAACAGTGCCACAATGAACAAACCTGTGTATGTGTCTTTATAATAAAACGATTTTTAATCATTTGGATATACATCCAGTAATAGGATTCCTGGGTCAAATGGAATTTCTATTTCTGGGTCCTTGAGGGATTGCCACACTATCTTGCACAATGGTTGAACTACTTTATACTCCCAGCAACAGTGTAAACATGTTCCTATTTCTCTACATCCTCTCCAGCATCTGTCTCCAGATTTTTTAATGATCAGCATTCTAACTGGTGTGAGATGGTATCTCAATGTGGTTTTGATTTGCATTTCTCTAATGACCAGTGATGATAAGCTTTTTTTCATGTTTGTTGGCCTCATGAATGTCTTCTTTTGAAAAGTGTCTGTTCATGTCCTTCACCCACTTTTGAATGGGTTTGTTTGTTTTTTTCTTGTAAATCTGTTTTAGTTCTTTGTAGATTTGGGGTATTAGCCCTTTGTCAGATGGGTAGATTGCAAAAAATGTTTCCCATTCTGTTTGTTGCCCATTCACTCTAATGATAATTTCTTTTGGTGTACAGAAGCTCTGGAGTTTAATTAGATCCTGTTTGACTATTTTGACTTTTATTGCCAACGCTTTTGGTGTTTTAGTCATGAAGTCCTTGCCTATGCCTATGTCCTGAAATTGTCCCCCACTCTTCTTTTCCTTCAGACTGGAATGTCCTCAATGAGGACAAAGGGAGTATGGAGTCAGAAGACTGACAAAACCTGTATCCTTGAATAATTTCAGGTGGCAGCACTGCCCATCAGCCCTGAACCACCTGCTTACCTCTATATTGTTACAAAAGAGAGAAATAATCTTCTATCTTATTTGAGTATTGCATTTTAGGTCTCTTTGTTACAGGAACTTAGCCTATTCCCTAAGTAATCCATCTCCCCAAGTTTCCTATGACTTGTTCTAATGTTCCCTGTGGGTCTCATTCTTAAACAAAGATAAGAAATTTTTTCTGCATAAGGACAGAGAGTAAAAATTTTAGTCTTCTCAGGTCACATACACCTCTGTTCCATATTGCTTTGTTTTCTTTTTTACAACCCTTTAAAAATGTAAAAACCAGTCTTAGCTCAAGGGGCCATATAAAAATTAGCCCCAAAATTGGCCTTTTGGGCCAGTTTTAACCAATCCCTGGAATCAACAAATATGGATATAATTTCCCTTAGATAAAGAGAGATTCTTTTATGTCTTTAGTTAACTATGTCTAAAATGGAAGACCAAAACAGTGTGAGAAGAGGCTTAGTTAAAGCAAGTACTAGATGTCATGAAAGCAGAAAAGACAGGAAGTGAAAATGCCTATTTGCTAGTTTTCATCACTGGTGTTGATATGCATATTTTGATGTGTATTCTTTCTTCTCTCATTGTGTGATATGCTTTCCAAGTGTAGGGATCAGTTTTGTAATCCCCCCTTTTAGCACAGTGATCTGCATGCAGAAAACAATCAATAAGTATAGCTGACTGTCTTGTTCATTGATGACTTTGCCACCTACTTCTATGCCTTTCATAACAAAGAGTACCTTGTCTGCCCAAGTAACTAAGTAAAAGTTACAGATTTGCTTTGCCCTCAACATTTCTTGGCATTGCCACCTATTTTAATAACATGATTTGAAAGGTGAAGTAGATAACAACCACAATGAACTAAACTAGAACACATACCAAAATGTTTACAAATAGTGTTTTATATTGTTACATATTAACACCAAAAGACTCTCCTTTCCCCTTGGAAGATATCAACTGGCAGGTCCGCATGAGGACTGTAGCTCTATGTAGTCCTTTCTAGCATTCTAAGATTAACATCTCCCGAGAAAAAGGAATAACAGAAGACCTAAATTTCTAACAGGTACAAAGGTAACAGTGTGGTTTGAGTATTTTCTTAGCAATGTTATAAAGTTCTAGATTATCAGAAAAAATAATTACTAATTGAATGGCCAGAAACATATTCCAGAGCTAAATGTAAGCATCACATTTACTTTTTCTCAATTCTACCACCAGTTTTGGGGGTAGTTGTGAGTTGACCTACATAGAACATTCAGAACACTTAAGAAATAAATGTTCTTGCTTTTTGTTTTCTTTTGTTTTGTAACATTCCTTTTTTAAAATTCAAATAAAAAACTGGGTGTTCTACAAAGTGATCTAGAGATCATTTCTCACTATATTTTAAGCTCTAAAACAGAGAACTGGGCATCAAAATCATCCTGGAATTATACTGCCATCAGAATTTAGCATCTCATATCCCATCTTCTTGACACTTCTCTCCCTTTCATGATAGTCCACAGCTCTGATAGCTTTACTATACATTTTCATTATTTTTCAGTGTAGCACTCTGTGCTGCCTTAAGTTTTCTCTGTTTCTTGCCTAATTGCTTTATATGCCAGTCTTACATCCTCAGAAAGACTGATTTTAACCTCCTTAAGGGCAAAATTGTATATTACACCTCTCTTCTGCTCCAATAACCATCAGCAATTATAACCCAAGACAGATAGAAGGGTTCAATAAATATTTGTTGAATTAAGTTCAATTAATTTTCTTTTCCAAGGCTTGGAAGACAAAATAATGTGCCTACCTTGCTGTGTAAGAATAACTTACTCCCCTCCCCTTCTATTTCTCCAATGAAGCAAGGTTTACAACCCTGGAGTCGCTGCACAGCTCTAGGCAATACCTGATAATCTCACAGGCAAACACAATTTATGCTGTACAAAGGTTTATGGGAGGTCCTGGGAGGCATAGTCCATACTAATTACTAGGTCCAACTATCTCATTAGTCCAGGCTAGGAAAGTTGTTAGGATTCAAAATCCTATTGAAACGAAAATATCAGAGTGGAGTTTAAAACAAGCTGCTTTCTTCCACCCCAGCATTTCTGATTTGAATGCTAGTCTAAGTTACGTATTTCTTCTGCTTTGGTTTATATTTCACTTCCATAAAATTGTTTTCTTTCTGGCATTTGGATGATAAAATGGGCATTTATACCCAATACCACACTTAGATAGACATATTTCTGAATTACATACAGACATGTAAAAGATATAATAATTTCCATTTCTAATTTAGGAAATTAGGCCCAAACATCAATAATATATTTCCTATTTAAACACTAACATCCAATGACTCAATCACATATTCCCTCATTTTCATTCCTTCTCTCTCGTATCTGTACAATCTTTCATTCACTAAACACATGCTCTAATTTTGTTTTTCTTATGATTTCTTATTTGTAGCATTTATGTCACTCTTTTCTCTTGTTTCATCAAGTACAAATAAATATAGTAAAGATATAAATACAATTTATAAATATGTGTATATACACATTTGTGGCTATATTTGCATGTATACATACACAAACACATGCATTCTTACCGTGGTCAATCTACAACTCATAAATGTGGCTGTGTTCTAAAACATCATTGGCTGATCCATTTTTGGGAACTTGGCCTAATTTTTACACAGAGGCAATATTGTACATAATGGTTAGGTCCTCTGAAGGTTCAGTCTACTAGATCATGCTGTGACTGATTTCAATTCAGTAGATCCTGGTTTCATTAATCCAGTAGGGTAAACTTGGCAACACCTGACACCTTGGTGGGCAGAGAAGAAGTCTGGAAGTCAAGATGAGATAGAGAGATGAGATAACTGAACAAGCTGTAAGCTGGATACTGACAAAGGAAGCCAGACATTCCGTGTCTAATAGTGAAAGAAATAAAGGTGAATTTAGACCTGCTCAAGTTGGAAAACCCAAGCAGAGGAAGAATATGTACAAAGTATGCTGGAAAACAAAACATGGCATATTCATCAACCTACCAGTATTTTATATGCTGCTAGGGCATAAGGTATGTGGGGTGTGGAGTGGAGGGAGTCTAGACAGGTGGCTAGGAACAGATCATATTTCTGTGATCAGCCTTTTCAGAGACACTGTGTTACTCAGAGAATTGCAGGGCTGAGAGGAAACTAAAGCAGAAGAACTGGGCCAACAGATTGGAACACACGGAAAAACTATGACTCAGTCAGCATGTAACAGCACGGGGCTTTTCTCAGGAACACCAGGAACCAGTCATTAGCACAGTGAATTCCAATTCTATTCCCACACTAGGCGGGTGAGATCCCAAACTATTCTCTGTCCTTGTCAGAACTGGCTTAGGAACTGGGAATGGTCGGCACACAGGGCCTCAGTTATCCAAGCCTAGAATTACTGACACAGGCCACCATTTACAGCTTGGCCTCCAAGTGAAACCACACTCAAACTTCCCACTTAGAACCCCAAGAATGTTTCCTCAATAAAAAGCACCTGTAAAAGAAATAGAGACTTTCTCTCCGTGGGCCATATTAGGCTATATGAGCAAGAACAGGAGCCTGAAGTTCTGAAGGAATAAGTGAAAGAGGCTATAGAAGAAACTCAGGGATCCCAGTCCTGAGGGAGAAAAACTAGGATGTCCACAGTCAGAGGAAGGAAGAGAGAAAGTCCTGAGGCAAAGAAAAATCTCTAACTGGAGAGCCACTGGCATGAATGAAACCTCCTCAAATTCAAAGAATGCTTGGAGATATTAGCAATATCTGCTCATAGAGTAGAGTGAGGGATCTATGATGCTGAAGTTTAGATGAGTGTTTTGGGAAATCTGGCAGTAATTATGTTCTTTTGAAATATAACTATAGATTCTTCTAGGTCTAGAAGAGAGACTTTTAAAACGAGAAGAAGAAGGAGCATTGTATTTTGAGAGGAGGGGGCATAGAGAACATGAGGTAGCCCTAACAGTAATAGACGGTGCTGTCCCTAGGAAGCAGATGTCACCCCATGGCAACCCCTACAGTCATATACAGCAAACTGCTCAAGGATAGAGGCCAGGCCTATTTGGCATCCACTGGATACCTAATATCTAGGAGAGTGCCTGGCACATAGTGAGCATTCTACAAATATTTGTTGAATGAATAACAAGAGCTACCATTTACTGACTGCTTACTATGTGAGGCACTTTCCTAAGTGCTTTCTTTGAGTTCACTACGTTGGTACTATTAGTGTCCTTATTTTGCAGAAAGGGTAATTTATTTGTTCTAGTCAGAGTTCCCTAATCTCTGCAATATTCACATAATTATAGAGATTATGCATAATTCTTTGTGGTGGGGAGTTTTTCTGCGTATCATGTGATGTTTAGCAGCATCCATGCCCTCCTGTGGAACCCCATCCCTAATCATGGAGATCTAAAATGTCTCCGGACAATGTTAAACATTCCCTGGGGGACAAAACGGCCCCCAGTTGATAACCACCACTTACATTTTCCAGCTGATAAGTGGTAGAACTAGGACTTGAGCTCAGGTAGTCTACTCCAGAGACTTTGCTCTTAACCTCTATGCTATAGCTGCCAAATGAATGTATGACAGCCAGCACTTAGTGACAACTTACTATGAGCCAGGCACCATGCTGCATGATTCCTATATAATCTCATCTAGAAGAATAATTCAAAGAAAGTTTTTTTTCCTAAGTTGATTCCTATCTGCCAGATCTTTTCCAAATACTTTTGCAGGGCTCAGAACTACATTTTGGTTTTCTGATAGCTAAGGCCTTGACTCTTCTGTCCCATTTTTGGTAATAGCAATGTACCTTACTGAACTAAAAAATAGCTTTAATTTCTACATTAAATCAATTCTGATTTCTATGTGGCATTAAAGACTTATATTATTCCAGTTTTAGTATAATACTCTAAAATCATCTTAAAGTAGAAATACAAATCACCGTAGAGTAGCTTTCTAAAAATGTGAGCTATGGCCTTTGTGAAACCCACATGGGGGATTAATTGATTGTAATGTTGCCAACGCACTTCATGGAAGAATGGACTCTAATAACAACATCAGCAAACCACAATCCATAGAGTTTACCTTTCTCGCTTTTAAAATTTTTCTACAAACTGAAGTCCAGGGGGTTTAATTTCAAATCCTACCTGTCTCTTAGTATTTAGAAGATGGATCATGAAAATACCCATTATTAAAGGTAATAAACCCCACTGAGAAATACAGCAACAAAATTTGGTGTCGTGGTGTTCCCCAACGCACAAAACGGTGTCTGAAATTATGTCAACAGAGGATGCTTTGAAAGGTGAGTAATAATGTCAATATGAATTGCTTAGGTAATATACAAATTGTATCAGTACTTTGCCACACAAATGTACCTACATTTGAAATAAGCATTTTTAAATAATTATGTACACTCTAGAGTCAGTATATACTAAATTTTGATGCCAGTTCCATCATTTTCTAGTTTAAACAAATTAACCTCTCTGGACCCTGGTTATTTTGGTTCCCATCTGTAAAATGGGAATAATAATAATAAAACACAGGGTCATAGTCAGGACTAATATGTATAAACCACTTAGAACAGTGCTTGAAACATAATGAATGCTGCATTAACATATCTCTCACACATGTAGAGAAGCACATACACATTTTGATAATTTGTATTCAAATTAGTGTGTTATTACAATATGGATAAATAAATAGCCACACCCTCAATGCCAGGTAACCAGACATGTCTACAGGTCTTCTAGCAAAACGAGAATACTGACATTTTTATTATATTATGAGTACAGAAAAGTCATGGGAAAAGTAGAACACTACTCTAATATAAATGGATATAAACAGTCATTCCATCATGCAGACTATCAGCTTTTCAT
Source organism: Cacajao melanocephalus (assembly GCA_963573385.1). Classification (NCBI taxonomy): domain Eukaryota; kingdom Metazoa; phylum Chordata; class Mammalia; order Primates; family Pitheciidae; genus Cacajao; species Cacajao melanocephalus. The sequence continues at coordinate 31,327 of CAUYLG010060362.1, read as the reverse complement.
AGTCACAACTGTGAGTTCATCAGCTAAGTGAGAATACATTGAACTATGACATTTTCTTCTGCTGGTCTAGAAGCTTAGCTTCAGCATCTGAGAAGGAGGAGGACCTGATGACTGCAAGATGGCAATTTACAGGGTGTAATGAGGGGGTTTAATTTTGTGCATCTCCCACACCGCCCCACGCACGCTTCAATCTGTGCCACATGGGTGAATTTATATTACACGATTCCTGTTCTCATATGATCTTTGTAAAATTCTCTCATTCCTTTATACTATCTGTAAAGGACTGTTATATACCATTTGTACTAATTACGCTTCTACAGAATATTTATGTGCCCCTTGGTAACCTTGGAAACCCCAACCAAAAATTATAAAGAAAATTAAGGCATTATAGTCATTATCAAAGAAATCAGTCTACATTTATATCTTTATGCTGCTTATAATAGTGGTGTTAAATAAAAACAAAACTGTATTGGAAGAAACAAAAATGACCAGTGTATACAAATGATATGCAATAGAATTCATTAAAAAAGAATTATTTGTAACAATGACCCAGATCAATGGTTTAAATATCCGTAAGATTTCTCTTCATTAATATTAATTAAGAATATGTGCATTTGTATATAAAGCCAGGAAAATTCTGCACTATCCTAAGAATAATAACAAAAATGCTTTCCAAAAGGGGTCTCAGTTTTATGCAGAATTACTAATATGACATGTTATATAATTATCTAACGCCAAGATTTTTTCCTGTATTAGAATTTTTTTCTAATTTGTAGAACAACTTAGAGAAGTATTCGCTTGAGGACTATCATTCCTTCAAGTTTGCTGTCAAGGCTATGATTATAAAGTTTTTGTAATGACTCCACTGAAAAAGACCATAAGAATGCTGTTCTTTACACCCATGATAACACTATTTGCTGCCATCTGGGAACACAGCTTTGGATTGTTTTTCTATCAGTTGAGCTTAGTTACATTGCTTCACTCAGGCTTTCTCAGTTCTTCCCATGACCATTGTCACAACTTGTGAGATAGATGTCTCAGGTCAGGTTTCCATTCTAATTCTCAGAACTCAGTGTTATCTAATTGTTACTACCCTTTCGACCTCATCCCGGGCCACTCTCCCACAAGCATGCTGCATTCTGCCTAAACCAAACAACTTGCAAGCCTCCAAATGCATTAAGTTCTTGAACTCCTCATATTTTTGCAGATGCTGTGCTTCTGCCTGCAATATCCTCCCATATCTCATTGGCCTGTCAAACTAGCACCTAAATGCTTTCCAAGTTCCAGCTCAATCAAACACCTTGCTTGATTGAGGAGGCAGTCCTAAGGACTCGAACAAGTTGATAGAGTTGGTGATTTATTCCTCAGAGTGTCAGTATATTGAGTGCTGTCTCCACAAGCTTACTGTATTGCAAGTTATTTACTCGATTTCATGTCAATCTCTCTTACTACACTGTGAGTTCCTTGAAGACAGTACTCAAGATTTATCTACCCCAATTTAGCCCATTTCCAGACATAATTTAAAACCATAAATGTGAGTAGATTAGTAATAGCCTCCATTTACTAAGAATTTATGTACTAAGATTTTACATTTTTTATCTCATTCAACAATTCCAAGAGGAAATGACAGGTAACAAAAATCAGATTTGTAATTATCACAGAAGGTGGTCTCCCCAGTGACAAATGGACAAATGAAGAAATAAATGACTGAATGACAAATAAAATATTTCAAATATACTGAAATATTTGGACTTATGATCAGTCACTACCCATTGACTCTCTTTTCCATTTTCCACCACTTCCATTCTCAATAGCCCATCTCTGGACTGTTGAAATAGTCTTCTGGTCTCCCTACAACCAATCGTTGCCTTCTCAAATCCATTCTACAAAAGTGTTTATTAAACTGTATTTGCGTGAATGCATTCCTAAGAGTCTGTAGGTGACCTATAAAAGTCGTAGTACTTTGTGACTTGTTATGATAGTACCTTTTAAAATATTAGTATTAATACACTGTAGAATATTTTTTAAAATCACCTTCCAATGGAGGACTATCATGAAATTTCAGAGCCTTTCTGTTTTTGTTTAGAATTTCACTGACCCCGGCAATACTATTTAAATTGTCACAGACAAATGCAAAAAGATGCATATAAATAACACTCACAAATGATGGTTTCAAGCCAAGGGACAGGCAAGTTATTAATATATCACTTTCTTCACTATAAGTAGAAAGATTTTGCAGTATTCACAGCAAAGTGGTAGGAGAATTGAGTAATCCACCAGTACCTGAATCAGTTTTAAAAGGTCCTGCATCCTAGAAATACCATTTGACCCAGCAATCCTATTATTGGGTATATACCCAAAGGAATATAAATCATTCTGTCATAAAGATACAGACATGATATGTTCATTGCAGCACTATTCACAATAGCAGACCTGGGATCAACCCAACTGCCCATCACTGATAGACTGGATACAGATGTGGCATATATACACTATGGAATGCTATGCAGCCATAAAAAGAAACAAGATTATGTCATTTGCAGGGACATGGATGGCGCTGGAAGCCATTATCCTCAGCAAACTGACCCAGGAACAGAACACCAAACACTGCATGTTCTCACTTATTAGTGGGAGCCAAATGATGAGAACACATGGACACACTGCAGGGAACAACACACACTGGGAACCGTTGCTGGGGAGGGAGAGCATCAGGTAGAATAGCTAATGGATGCTGGGCTCAATACCTAGGTGAGGGGTTGATATGTGCAGCAAACCACCATCGCACATGTTTACCTATGTAACAAATCCTGCACATGTATCCAAGAACTTAAAAGTTGAACAAAAAAATTAAATTACATATAAATAAACAAAAAAAGAATCTGTATCCTAGCAGTCACCACCATATTTATATTGTAAGCAACAATTTAGGTTTTCACCACCACATCATTTACTATATAAACTAATGTTGTTAATCTGTATTTACAGATTTGTTTGTATTAATATTTAAATTATAAATTTGCTTTTATTTAAAGTAAATGTGCAAGGAATTTATACTTTGTTTTATATTTATGTAATTTCACAATATAAATAATTTAGGTATAGATATATAATGTGAGGAATCTTTTTTCCTTTAAAAAAGATTTACACAATACACTTAGTTGAGATATACTGACTAAAGGCCCTTTCTAAAGGGCCACTATAACCAAAAAGTTAAATTCCACACTGACTGAGAGTAGGTACAAAATGCATATGTATTGCTTTGAAGTTGATTTGTACTTTCCTAAGCAAGGCTCTTTTTTCTCTCAAAATGCCACAATATATGCTGTATTGATTAGTTCTTAACAAATCCTGAGTAAGCAAAGAAACATACGTATTTCCTAACCAACAGAAATTTCAACCATTTTTGGCTACATATCTAAAGCTTAAAACAAATTGTAATATGAGTAAATCAAAAGTGCTATAGGACATGTTGCAATTCATTTTCTTTCTTTTTTTCCTAAGGTGGAAATAGGTCAAATACATGGAGAAGTGATATCTTTTAAAAATCTGAAAATGTTTTCCTATGGTAGTTGTTTATGTGTCTGAATTTGAGGAGATAACAAGTAGTTTTGTAAAACACTATGGCAGGTAGACCCCTATATTTGGTATTTTTAATATTCAGAAAATAGTATTCTTTGTTGTTTGCCATAATGACCCACTAAGGAAAACCATAATTATTTTATTAAAATTCAACAGTTTAAAACTCAGTAGACCGATGCACACCTTGTGCTCTGGGCTATATCTCAGAAACCTTTTAGTTAAAAATACAATGGATAGAAGAGAACAGAAATTGGCAGGCTATGTGGTATGGCATTTCAAAATTGCTCCAATTTCCCTGATTACCAGAAGTAATTGAGCTTCTTTAAGTGTACCCCATGGTCCTTTTCACGTGCCTTATTTCTAAATCATGTAAATCAACTTTCTATAGATTAGATCCTTAAATATCACATGCTTTCAAGAATCTAAATGACCAGTAATCCTATTTACATATTTCTGCACAAAGGAACAGCATAGGCTCCCTGTCCCAGACATATTACCTTCCACTATGTAAAACTGTAAAGCTAGGCAAGATATAGAAAGTAACTATTTTTAGGCGTTGAAAACAATCACATAGCTATGATCCTTGAAAGAACTCTGTCTCTCCACCTAGGGGGCACTTTTCAAACTATAAGCCACAGAGAAGCAGAAGAAAAATGTGTAGAAGAGGAGCTCTGGGAATCTTGCATAGGGTTCCCGAAGAACTCCATAAATTTCCCAAGTATGGCTAATGGCTAAGCTGTGTATGTGCAGTGCAAGACTCTAGTGGACTGGCAGTGAACATCTCCTGGGGCTATAAGCTGAATAGAGATTCCAGGGCTCACACAGTACTGGGAGACACTGGATTATGACCATCCAGAGTGGAGTGACCTCTCTGAACACCCAGAGAATTCACTCCCATAAAGATCATGCCTTAGGAGTGAAGCCACTCTAGCTCCCCTAGCCACCTTAACAAATCCTAAACCAAGCTTGAAGAGAATAACCATAATCTTCCGTAAAATGACTGCCTAACAGGAAAAAAAAAAAAAAAAAAAAAACCAGCATTCTTCAAAGGAAGACAACAAAATCAAACAGAATGCAAAGGGCTTACAACAGACAAAACAACTTTGAAAGACATGAATGGAAGGAGGGGAAGAAAAGGGAAGGAAGGGGAAGAGAAGGAAGGGGAAGGGGAGGAAGGGGAAGGGGAACTGAAGGGAGAAAGGGAAATTGAAGGTCTTTACACTACCTGATTTCAAGATTTACTATAAGTTCACAGTAATCAGGATAGTATGGTATTGGAATAGCTCAGAGAGTCTAGGAACAGAGGCATGTTTACATGTTCAATATATTTTGACAAACCACCAAATAAATGCAACAAGGAAAAGACATTATTTTCAATAAACCATTCTGGAACAATTGGATATACTTATAAAAAAATAATCCTTGGACTTCATCTCACACCATAAAAACAAAAATTAATCCAAATTGTATTATACATATCAATATAAAAGGTAGAATCTATAAAACTTCTAGAACAAAGGATAGAAGAATATCTCTGAGAACTTGGTATAAGCAAAGATTTATTAGAGCACAGAAAGAAGCAGCTATAAAATTAAAAATAGATAAACCAGATTTCATCAAAATGGAAAACTTCTGTTCATCAAAAGATTCATTAAGAAAATAAATAAGTGTTCTAGATTGAATAGTGTCCCACCAAAAATTCGTGCCCACTGGAACTTCAGAATGGGATTTTATTTGATATTAACAAGATGAGATCATACTGGTAGTCCCTAAAATCAATGACTTTTTTTTTAAGAAGGCCATATATACAGACACGCAGAGACAGACACACACACACAGAGGGAAGAGGGCCATGGAGATGGAGGCAAGAATTGAGATGATGCAGTACCAAGAAGTGCCAAAAATTACCAGGAGCCACCAGAAGCTAAGAAGAGGGAAGAAAGGATTCTTTAGATGGAGCCTTGCAAACACCTTGATTTCAAACTTCTGGCCTTCCGTGAGAGAATAAATTTTTGTTGTTTTAAGTGTGTGGTAATTTGTTACAGCAGCCCTAGGAAACCAAAACTTCTGTTCATCAAAAGACTTAACTCAGAAAACAAACAGACAAGGTACATATGAAAGAAAATATTTTATTTGGGAGATGGCAGAGGTAACTTGTAACCAGAATATGAAAAAAAAACCCTCCTAAAACTCAACAATAAAAAAAATTAATAAAAAGTAGAAAAATAAACAGAAACTTCACAAAGGAATATATAGGAATGGCAAATAAACACATGAAAAAGTACTTAACATTATTTATCATCAGAGAAATGCAAATTAAAGCCAGAGGAGGCACCACTATACACTCATTAGAATGACAAAATTAAAGAATCAATTGCAAGGGAAAATGTGGAACAACTGGAACTCTCAGAAGTTGCTGGTGGGGATATAAAATGGTAAAACTTAGGACAACAGTGAGTAATTTCTTTTTTTTAAAATTGTACTTCAGGTTCTGGGGTACATGTGCAGATCATGCAGGATTGTTGCATAGGTACAAACATAGCAATGTGGTTTGCTGCCTCCATCCCCCTGTCACCTACATCTGGCACTTCTCCCCATGTTATCCCACCCCAACCTACCCCACTGAACCTCTCCTAGTCCCCTGCAAAAGACCCCAGTGTGTGATGCTCCCCTCCCTGTGTCCATGTGTTCTCATTGTTCAACACCCGCCTATGAGTGAGAACATCCAGTGTTTGATTTTCTGTTCCTGTGTCAGTTTGCTGAGAGTGATGGTTTCTAGATTCATCCATGTCCCTACAAAGGACACAAACTCATCATTTTTTATGGCTGCATAGTAATCTATGGTGTGTATGTGCCACATTTTCCTTGTCCAGTCTGTCATCGGTGGACATTTGGATTAGTTCCAGGTCTTTGCTATCGCAAACAGTGCCGCAATTAACATACATGTGCATGTATCTTTATAATAAAACGATTTATAATCCTTTGGATATATACCCAGTAATGGGATTGCTGGGTCAAATGGAATTTCTATTTCCAGGTCCTTAAGGAAGTGCCACACTGTCTTCCACAATGGTTAAACTAATTTATAGTCCTGCCAACAGTGTAAAAGTGTTCCTATTTCTCCACATCCTCTTCAGCATCTGTTGTCTCCAGATTTTTAAATGATTGCCATTCTAACTGGTGTGAGATCTCAATGTGGTTTTGATTTGCATTTCTCTACCCTATAAGCCAGCAATTCTACTTCCAGGTATTTACCAAGAAAAGAAAAAGGATATGTTCAGAAAAGATTTGTTCTGTGCCGCTATAGCAAAATATCTGAGACTGAATAACTTATATAAAACTGAAATGTATTTTCTCATAGTTCTGGAGGCTGGGAAGTTCAAGATTAAGGTACCAGCGGGTTTGGCTGCCTGGTGAGAGCTGCTTTCTGCTTCAAAGATGATGGCTTGGCCTGGTGCGGTGGCCCATACCTATACTCCTAGCACTCTGAGAGCCCAAGACAGGCAAATTACTGTGCCCAGGAATTTGAGACCAGCCTGGGCAACATGGTGAAACCCTGGCTCTATGAAAAACACAAAAATTAGCCATGTGTGGTGGCTCACACCTGTGGTCCCAGCTACCTGGGAGGCTGAGGTGAGAGGATAGCTTGAGCTTGGGAAGTGGAGGTTGCAATGAGCCATGATCGTGTCACTGCACTCCAGCCTGGGTAGCAGACTGAGATTCTGTCTCAAAAAACAAAAAAGACAGCGCCTTGTTGCTGCAGCCTCTGGAGGGTAGGAATGCTGTGACTTCGTGTGGCAAAAAGTGAAAGGGCAAATAAGTAGAATGACACATGAAGCCTATTTTATAGAAGTCTTAATCTCATTCACAAAGGAGGAGCCCTCACAGCCTAAACATCTCTGAAAGATTCCATCTCTTAATATTACCACATTAGTGAGAGCTGAATTTTGGAGAGGACATATTCAAATAATAGCAAATTGGAAACACTCATATGTCTATAACAAAAGAAGAGAAAAACAAGTTGGGATATATTTATACAATGACTTATTACTTAGCAATAAAAAGGGACAAACTTCAGATGTGTAACAACATGGATGAATCTCAAAAACATTATGGAGAACAAAGGAATCTAGATACAAAAAAACTACCGACTGATGCCATTTAGACAAAGCACTACAACACAAAAAAACTAAGCAATTGTTGTAAAAAACAGCCCCTCCAAGGTGGGGGATAGGGAAGGAGGAGTGGCAGGGTCACCTGGAAAGAGGCACAAACATGCTTGAATTTTTTTTTATATGAGAAATGTTGGAGTACCTAGAGTGAAGAAATATGGAACATACAGGTTTGAGCTATGTGCTTAGTGTCTGTGCATTTCACTGTATATAAATTAAAACTCAAATTTTAACAGATGAGCACAAATATAAGCACACTAAATTTTAAAATCCAGTTCAAAAATTTAAATTAATCACTAATTTAGTAGGAAATAGTCATTTCTGGAGATCTGATCACAATAAACCTCCATTTTCCTTTTTTCCAGTTAGTGAAGGATAATATCCTGGAAGAGTTTATTATGTGCACAATTAATAGAAAAGTAATCTAATTTTTTTTAATTATAATGAATAACTATTCTATTATCTTAATTCCAGAAAGCTGACACATAATTCCAGCCTATCCCTTGCTGAATTTTTTTACATGCCCTCTAAATCCTTTATATTTTCTGTTCCAAAATGGAATAATGAGAGTCCCAAAATTCCAATAAAGTTTCTTCAATCTAGGATAAGCTTCTCTTCTTTATAAACTAGAAAAATTCAAAGTATTTGACAACTTATAACTTTAGAAATTGTCATTAAGTAATAGAGGCTCCAAATTTTATTCTAGAAACTCTAGCCTTCCTATTGTATTTTTATACATGTCAAACAAGACTTGCCCCATCACAAATGAACATATGTGTAAAAAGATAGTGCCCATTATCTAAGTATAGCCTTTGCTAGTCAAGTATTGTAATTCCTGACTTAAAGTTCACCAAGCACATGGAAGGGGACAGGAGTGGTGAACAGCATTTAGAACTGTGCTGTCCAATACAGTACAGTATAGCGCACAGCTAGATCAATGCACTAGTCATATAAAGACTAAAGTATCAAAAATAAGTACAATTTTTAAATTCAGTTCTTCTTTCACATTAGTCACATTTCAAGTGCTCAATAGTCACATAGGGTTAGTGGCTACCATATTGAACTGGATGTTTCCATGACACTATTCTGTTGGACGGCTCTGACTAAAGAGAATCTGTGTGAAAGGCAGTCCTAAGGTAAAAAATCTTCATTTTAAATTCAACTGAAACTCAGTATTTTGAAGTAAAGGAAATGACCCAAAGCTAACAATGAAGATTTGGAACTTTGTGAACCAGAGATTTGTCATAAACACATACACACACACACACACACACACACACACACACACACACAGAGTACTAAGGCAAAAACCAGAGGTCAATCAGTTTTATTATTGACCACTGATCAATCAGTATCTACTCTCAGGTCACATGAGAGTTATCCTAAAGAGCCTGAAGCAGCAAAATTCAATTTGCCTCCACTTCCAGGGAAAATCTTTGAGCCAAGGTGTACATTTTATTTGACTGCCTAGGCTCTATTCATGTCAAAGATCTAATCCTGAAGGTTTTCAAAATGCAAGACTTTAGATTAGAAAATGGCTTGCACTCACACTAAGGCAGTGCTCATTCTGGACTTATGAAAATGCTAATAAAAATGGACTTGGAACAGTTACACCAGGAACACTAATAACCATATGGACTAATGATTGGAGTACATCCCTTGAAGTTACTGACTTGGCCATGCACATGATTTAAGGCATTTAAGAGACAACTTATAGACCAGATGTCTGTGAAAATGTTCACACAGCATCTGTGGTTCGTTATGCAAGTATATATTTAGAGATTATTGACCCCCAAAGACCACAAAAGTTTCTTTGGAGCCATCATAGTTAATGATGCATTTACAATAAGGAAAAAATCCAGCATTGACAGTCCACGGTGTTAACATCAACATGGATGCTCTGCTTTTATGAAGATTCTTGACTCTGCAAATGGGAATGGCTTCTCTAGTGCCACTGTGGTCTAATCATATCAAACCCTGCTAAGAGAGTCCTCTATTTATGGATCACTAGCAATATTGATCAGCATGGCTCCTCTGGAATCATTATCATTTATCATGTCAATATTGTTACTACTGCACCCTATTGCATTTTAAGTTGCTGCAGTAGTGGAGTAGCTTCGGTTCCAGGTGAAAAAATTCCAATTTTTCTTCCAAACTCTCCCCTTTCAGACAATATGCAAAAACATTATGATATTTCATTGTAAGCAACTGAACCCACTAAGATGATCAATTCAAAATAAATCCTAAAACATATTATTTTCTAGTTTTTTCCCAATCCAACAGCATAGGTGGTTTGTTGACCCCCAAAGTAGTATACATATCTGTACTTGCCAATTATTAAGCTGTCCAAATGATCTTTCAATTTCCATTTGAGCTCTCTATGTATGATACATACAAATGTTATCTGTTGTTTTTAAATTATTACAACCTTCCAAAATTAAAAACAACCCATCCACATACTGTGGCATTCTGAGACCTCATAAACAATAATGCTCTGAAGCCAGTGTCAGCCACAGGACTTTTGAAAGTGGCTTTTTAAGCTCAGAATACCTTGTGGGAGTGTCACAGAGAGCAGCTGATTAATACCTGGCAACGTTTTCTCCCATACTATATGATGCCTGATACGAGAACTCAGAGTATTACATAACATTCTATGCTTCCAATAGCTCCAAAGATGACAAGCCAGGACAGAAAAAGAACCACGGTAATGGGCAAGGGACTCGTTATTACCATGCACAAAGCAACAACTCACCCCATGTCAACCTCACCAGTGCAGTAAGGAAGCAAACAGGATCAAAAGTAGAATATTTGAACCTTCATTCTCATGAAGTAAGGGTATTAGATTATTGTCTGACTATATGTGTGTTTTACTTCTGTTAATAATCCTATCTTCCAAACCAAGGTGAACATTCCTTAAGTATTAAAATCATATATCCCATTATTATTTATTGTTCAACTCTGCTGAGACTAATACAGTAGATTTAACACAGTGGACTTATTTCTATTTCCTTATGTGTAACAGGGATAATATTTCATAAATTATTAATGTGCCTTTCTAAATGCATTCACCTTAGCTAGCCTAAGAGAAAGATTTTGACTCAGTACAGAAGAAATGGAAAAAAAAAAAAAAGAAGAAGAAGCCTTGTACTCCTACAAATGACAGCAAGGGAGCAGAAAAGAGAAGCAAGAAGTTAAAAAAAATTTTTTTTAACCCACTCCATACAAGACTAGATAGGGTTGTGAAGAAAATAAGCAAAGAGAAGAGATTTTTTTTTTCTCTCTTGGGCTGTTGGCCTGGAGAGAGGGAGCTGTGTTAAATAAGTGTCAAAGAGAGTAGAAAACTTTGGGAGGCTGCGGCAGGCAGATCACTTGAGACCAGGCGTTCGAGATCAGCCTGGCCAACATGGCAAAACCTCATCTCTACTAAAAACACAAAAGTTAGCTGGATGTGATGGTGCATGCCTGTCATCTCAGGTACTCAAGAGGCTGAGGTACGGGAATCGCTTGAACCTGGGAGGCAGAGTTTGCAGTGAGCCAAGATGGAGCCACTGCATCCAGTCTCAGTGACAGAGCAAAACTTAGTCTCAAAAAAAAAAAAAAAAAAAGCAGAAAAACACTTGCCCACTTTGTGTTGACTCAGGAAGATGATGGCTTTGTGGGCTACAACTATATGAACTTAAGGCATAGCTACATTAAATTAAACACTAGGTGCAGCAAGCTAAGGAGAAGGGATGTCCTGAAATTTACCTGTCCCAATGTTTGGCTGGGGACCTTGCCAAAAAGGACACTGGAGAGGCGGTGAGGTGGCTTTACACAAAGCAATGCAGAGGGACCAACCTCCCAGGCAAGACTCATATGAGTTAGCACCAGACCCCCTAGGCTCTATAGTACCAGTGGGAGCCAAGATAAGGCAGTCAGCCAGGAGGTTGATCCCTCTGCATCACTAGCTCCACCTGATGGAGCTAACAAAAATCCAGTAAACAAGTGACAGCAACCATAGAAGCTACAAGTGCCAGCAGAACACACAGCAAAAGGTGGGCAAAGGATATCAACTGCCAGAGCTGCAGAGAGACCACCACAGGACAAGACCCTCTTCGCCACCTCCATCCTACCTGGACAGAAGCCAGAGAATACCCCTCCCAAAGATCTCAAGTCTTTCTTTTAGTTATGAAGTCACAAAAACCTACCTCTCTCCTCATGAACTGTCATCACTTCAGAAAAAAAAAAGAAAGAAGGGGCAGGTTATTTGAGAAACTAGGCTTTTTAATCAATAGACTGATCATGATTTCCCATCTAAAAAGAGCTCAGGCTTTAAGCAGTGGTCACTGGACCGAAAATAAATCACTTATTAAAAATGTATTACAATTTTTTAAGACAAGAGTCACAAACCAGTAACCCCCCCAAGTGGCCCAACCATCTACAGACATGTAAATTTGAATAGCTCTAAGTGACACCTGTACTTCCCACTCATCCACTGACGTCACTACCCCTTATAATCTCAAATCTGGTTGAGTTAACTCACTATATTACTTGCCTGGGCCATGTAAGCAATGTTGTTGTGACAACCTGCTTTAAAATTTTAAGATTATTTAGGTCTGTTTCTTTCCATTGAATTTACACATTGGGAAACAGGAACTCAAATTTTAAAAGGTTTTTAAAATTAGATGTATGTAGGATTTTTTGAACAAAACACAAAATACTCGAACAACAAAAGAAAAAAATTATAACTTGGACTCCATTAAAATTAAATATTCCTGCTCATCAAAGGAATCCACGAAGAAAACAGATAAGCTACAAACTAGAAGAAAATATTCACAAAATGAATATCCAACAAAGGACATGTATTCATAATAAATGAAAAAATATTACAAACCAAAAATAAAAAGATGCAAATCTCATTTTCAGAACAACTAAACAGACATTTCACAAATAGAAAATATATAATGATCAGTTAATACATCATGAGATATCAGGGAAATACAAATTAAGTCCAAATGAAATATCTCTTCACACCCATGAAAATGGATCAAACCAGAAAGACTGCAAGAAACACTCAGAACTCTCATGTATTCCTATATGAGTATAGAATGGTACAATCACTTTGGTAAACTGTGTGGAAGTTTCTTAAAAAGTTAAATATACATCTACCCCAAAATTCCTTTCACAGACATTTATCTAAAAGGAATAAAAGTATATGTCCAAAAGAAAAGAAACTTGTAGATAATACTTATGACAGCTTTATTCACAAAGGCACCCCTGGCAACAGTGATAATATAGATGTCAGTGTTAAAGAGAACAGCCAAAGGTATCAGGAAACATAATGTGCAATTTAGGAGGAGAGCGGTGGATCCTGGTGAAAGAATTAGAAGAAACAGACAAATACAATTTTGCTCTTGGGACTAATTAGGAAGATGTGGGAGTCCAAGATTATCTTACATACAGTATACTCAAAATATCTGTATTGGCCAGGCGTGGTGGCTCACGTCTGTAATCCCAGCACTTTGGGAGGCCGAGGTGGGCTTATCACGAGGTCAGGAGATCGAGACCATCCTGGCCAACACGGTGAAACCCATCTCTACTGAAAATACAGAAAAATTACAGGCACGCGCCTGTAGTCCCAGCTACTCAGGAGGCTGAGGCAGGAGAACTGCTTGAACCCGGGAGGCGGAGGTTGCAGTGAGCCGAGGTCGCGCCACTGCACTCCAGCCTGGCACCTGGTGATGGAGTGAGACTCTTCTCAAAAAAAAAAAAAATCTGTATTATATGCATATACCTAAATAACTATGAATGAAACTAAGCTAGAGTGCATTTTATATTAATACATTTTATATTAATCAAGTAATTCAACACTTACTTTTTTTCTTCAAAGAATCAACAAGAGAACTCTAAATAGTTATTGCTTTATAATAGAAACACCTGAATCCATCTGGTCAACACACTACTATACTGGAAACAGTAATGACATCTGCTTGGGTTAGTCTTCCAAACCCACGCAACTACTACCACCCCTCTGCCATAAATCAAGAGGAATAATGAATTCATCCATAAATAAATATTAATTGTTAAACTTCAGGGAGAATTTGGTACAGAATTTAACAAAGTCATTTCTATCCATTTCCTTCCAGACTAATAATGAAGTATTAAATGTACTAAAACCTCAGACAAGCCAAAATTTGGACTCTTTATGATTGCATGCCAATAACAAAATATGAACATATAAAAAAATAGATAGATGAGGATAGATGAAATCAAATACGATCTTGTTTCATTCTTTTTTAGCATCCTGCTTAGGACTTTGCTGTCATTTTTACTCTTTACCAGTAATTTTTTTAATTTACAGCAATAGCCAAAGATAGAATTAAACTATAGCTCTAAAAATGCTTAACCAGTCTATCTGAAGGAGGGAATAGTAGCCAACTAACATTTATAAACCCCATTCCTCCTACAGAGGGATGATGCGCCATGTGCGAAATGGCCTATTTCAGTTTCCAAGGTTGGCAGCAATCTGCACCAGCGAGACCAAGTTCCAGAGCCAGCAGTGCCCAGGTCTTTTCCTACATCACATACAGACAGCTGAATCTGTTTAGTGGAGTCTTATGCCATATTTTGTTCTTCCTCAAAACCTATAATGCCATAAGAACAGATTTCGCCCTTCAAAAACATTTGATCTTTTAAGTACATTTGGTTCTACCTTCTCTAATTAAAAGCAAGTATCTCTGCAAAAGAACACAAAAATAACATTTATTTCGCACTTTCCATTGTTCCCTCTTGTATTTTTATAGATTGATTTTGAATGAATTCTCTCCCTTTAATCCACTAAAATATATATGCATTCACTGTCAATACCAACAGTGGATTTGATTTACTCTTTTTCTTTAAACGAAGAGCCTATTGCCTGAAATTCCATATCTCAATTTAATTATCTGAAGAATGTATTTCTACAGATTCATTTCTCAACATACACTGTTGGAAAAAAGTTAACAAATTAGATTTTCCTTACCACTTCTATCAAGACAGTGTGGAAAAGAAAATTAAGCCTTTCCTACAATATTTTCCAGTAGCACATATTTGTCATGTTGTTATATAACTATAGAAAGTCTAAAATGAGGTAGCTCAGCATTTGCACCTCTATTCTGTGCTTTTCCCCTGAGAGAAAAGCTTCGTTACACACAGATGGGTACAGTTTAAACATTCCCTCTCCTTTCCTCATGGGGCAACTAAGATAGTGTTCACTTAAAACCCATTTTTTGCTTGTCAGATGCCTATGTAATTAATATCAGTCCCAAAGAGTTTTAGAAAAAAGACTGAGCCTGCAAGTTTCCAAAGCTAAGTGGCATTTTCCCAACTTCACCCTCTGACTTTACTAATTTGCTGACCAAAATAACAAAAAGTAATCATCCATTAAATAGGTAGGTTCTCCCCACTCAACAGTTTCCTGCCTGGTCAATGATTCAGAGTGAATGCTCATTTTTTTCCATTAGTCTTTGAAACGTGTTCTAATTTGAAAGTATGTTATCAAAGAACAATTTAAATTGCACAATTTTCGTGGAAATGCAACCCAATTATTAAAAATTGAACCCACAGCAGCAAAGGGATGAAAATGTACTATGAGATGCTTTGTTGTAGAGAGGACCTATGATAAGGATAATAAAATTTCTGTAGCAACTTTTAAAAAATTGACCTTTACACCAGAGGCTTAGTGTCTTCAAGGTGAGTGGCAATAAAATACGCTTACTCTGTGTTCTTTTCTTTCCCTTTAGAGGTCTCATTTTTCGTGAATTCCCATGCTCCAAATCAAGTTCTTATCCAAATCAAGTTCTTATATTCACTGCATATCAACTTCAAATAAGTCTTCAGTTTAACCCATAACATAATAGTCTTATAAAAAGGTGTAACTTAAAAGTGTCCTGTATCTTCAGGATTACTGTTTATCACAGAAATTAATAATGAACTGTAGAAAGATTTCAATGAAGACAATCCAGATTTGAGTTAGGAATTTTAAAAGTCCAATTTCTGACCCTTGAATTTAAATTTAAGGAAATTGGTAAAGTTGTTTCTATGTATTTTCCTTCAGAATAATAGTGAAACATTAAGTGTATTAAAATCCTAGGCAAACCCAAGTCTGAACTCTTTAGACTCAAATTTGGAATTAATAATTCCTCCTTTGAGACATTTTAAACATTTCTCCCCTTTATTTGGGATACGATATTTCTTCTCCTAGAATGAAAAATCCCTGTTTACATTTGAAAGGCAAAAACAAAGCCTAGAGTCACAGTGCTTTTCTGAATTGCTTGAATTAAATGATCTATGAGGTATCCTACATAAAAATTCACTCTGAACATCAGGGAATAGAAAATATTAACAAAGGAAATAACACTAATACTTACATTACAACAGAACTTTTGAAAAGCAGTCTCAGAAGTAAGAACAAACATATGAATGATAGTGTCATAAAATAAGTTGCCTCACTGGAACACTCATATACTTTAAATAAATCTATATTTATAGGTTAATTAGCAATCTGATGAATGTGAGAATACATCAGTGAAGGACATGTCCTCCTCCAAACAAAGTCAATAGGCTCTCAGCAAACATCCAGGTTCAATGTTCAGTTACTAGGAGCATTGCATCTCATTGCTAGCCTAAAGCAAAGATTTTCATATGCCTTTTTAATTTTCTTTTTAACAATCCATCAGTCTCCAGGAAGAACTCTGCTCGGTTACAAGTATATGTCAACAAACACAATTCATAGTAAAGACATTCAGCTACCAATTACTACTGGAAATTTAAATAAGTTCTAAAAATATAGGTTATGTTCTGCTCTGAAATACTTAATCTATTTGGCATTTTTTTCTGGGACATTTAATGGTCCACCAGTACAATGTATTAGACTGTACAAACACAGAATTAGACACGATGCTTGCCTAGGGGATTCTCAATTTAAATAGACAAGAAAATAGATTAATCACTAAAACACCAGTGTATGGAAGAAATAAAGTGGATCACTACCATTATGAATATGTATTTAGAAAACAGATACACAATGCACAGCACAGTAGTAAAGGGCAGGATATCTCTCAGTAGCAAACAAAGCATCAGAACAATCCAAGACGCTTCTTAGAAGGGAACTATTTTGAAGATAGTGTTAAGGATTGTCAGAGAGATGAAAAAGAGGATCTTCTAGACATCAGAGGTTACAAGAAAAAGAAAAGCAGCAAACCACCACCATGGCACATGTATACCTATGTAACAAAGCTGCACGATCTGCACATGTACCCATAACTTAAAATATAATAAACAAATTTTTAAAAAAGAAAAATTAATTAAAAGGAAGGAGGAAATAATTTACTTCTGGTTGGAACTCAAGTGACTTTAGAAATCATTTAATCTAACTTCCATCTACACACCATTGAAATATTTTCACTGAAATACAGCTACCTAATCTCCACTTAAATATTATTAGAGACATGTTTATTGGATGGATGGATGGATGGATGACTGGATGGACATGGATGGACAGATAGAAGGACAGCTATTCCCAAAAAAAAAAAAAAAAGCTACTTAAATTTTGAAACTTTGTTGAAAGCATTTATCTTAAAATGATTCTTCCCAACTTTTTTTTATAGATCCTAGTTTTGCCCTCTACACCAGTGTTGTCCAATAGAAGTATAAAAGCCATAAAGATGAGTCACACAAGTAATTTTACATTTCCAGTAGCCACCTTAAAAGAGTAAAAAGAAACTGATTTTAATTTGAATAATATATTTCTTGACCCACTATCTAAAATATTATTTCAACATATAATCAACATAAAAACATTAAGGAGATTTTACATTTTATACTAAGTATTCAGAACCCAGCATGTATTTCCATGCTTATATCACTCCTCAATTTGTATTAAGCACATTTCAAGTATTCGACAGCAATCTGTGGTTAGTGGCTACTGTATTGAAGAGCTCAGTTTGAGATAACGGTTCACAAACTTGGCTAAACATCAGAATCACAGGAAACTTTTTAAAAATATAGATTCCTGGGATTCATCCCCAGAGGTTTAGATTCAGTAACTTCAGGAGTGCCAGGGAATCTTTTTAACAAGGCACTCAATAAACCACTGATCATCAAGCTGACATTTGGGAATTACTGCTCTAGAACAACACAAAACCAATCTAATCCTTCGATACATGATTGTCCTTCCAAAATCTTAGAGAAATTGTCACATTTCCACTGTATTTTATTCTACAGACTGAAAATTCCAAGGTCTTTCAATCATTCCTCATCTAGCATAGTTTCCAAACCTTTCAACTCCCTGGTTGCTGTACCCTGGATGCACTCCAGTGTGTCTGGCTTATTTGCAATAATGGAGAAGTACCATAGCATAAATAATCCAACTTAATCCTTATCTGCCTTGGAAATGTTTTTCAAGACTATCATATGAATATGAGTGTCTCTGCTAAGTGTTGAATTCCCAACACTTCAAATTAAAAATGTAAACTTTCATCATCAAGAAGCATTCAGGATGTCCAGGTTCTTCAAAATGCTGTTATTTCCTCTGTGGCACACTTCATCATAGGACGGAGAAAGACCCTCTTGGGATGATTTGGAATTATTCAAAGTTAAACAGAACTACAATTTTTTCCATGCCTCTCCACCCTCTTACCTTTCCTTATGAGTTGAGAGGAGAGTAGGTATTTTGATTTTTAGAAAGCTCTTCAGCTTTCTTTAAAGTTACATAAATATAAAACATAAAGTCACCAAAATAATCATATTTTCATAAACAAATGGGCTCAATTCAGTGCCATAAGTATTCACTTAGCAAGGGTTTATTGAGCACATTATGTGTGCAACCATGGTAGGCCAGGAGGCTACAAGAAGAAACAATGCAGAGACTCAAGCCCCAAGGAGATTACAATCTAGCCAAGAAGTCAAGCATATTAATCAAACAAACAAATATATACAGAGTTCTTACTATATGCTAGACAGTTGGGATTCATATCAGTAAATTAAACATTCAAAAATCCCTGCCCTCATGCAGCTTAGTTTTTAGCAGCAGAGACAACAAACAATTCGAATAATCAGTAAATGAATTACACACTATGGTAAATGATAAATGTTCGGGAAACTAACAGATCAAAGTAAGGGGTATCATGAATATGCAGGTGGGAGTGGTAAAAGACAAGTTGAAATTTTACTCTGTGATCACTGGAGGCCTCATTAAAAACTTATTTGAGAAAAAGTTTGAAGGAAGGAAGGGGGAAAACATGCAGCTCTCTGGGGGAAGAGCATTCCAGGGCAGAGCAGACAGCCAGTGCAAAAACCCTGCAGCAGAAGAGTACTTGCCTGGCCTGTTTGAGGAGAAGCGAGGATGCCAGTGGAGTTAAAGCAAAATAATCAAGGAAAAGAGCAGCAGATGAGGTAAGAAAAATAATAGGGTGGAAGAGTTCATGTAAGACTTTATAGGGCGTAATAAGAACTCTGTCTTTTGAGTGAAATGAAGAATCCCTGAAGGCTTGGAGCAAAGCAGGGACATGGTATGTATTATATTTTAAAAGGATCACTCTGTCAACTATATGAAGGATAGACTGCAGGCAAGCAAGAGTGTAAGCAGGTAGACTACTTAGGAAGCTACTGGAGTAATCCAAGTGAGAGAGGGTGGTGGCTTAGACCAAGGAGTTACAGGAAGGAAAAGAGAAGTGACCACACTATTTTAAACAAAAAAAAATAATTATAATACAATGTGGTACTTATTGTAACACAGGATGCTAAGAGAACACAGAAAGAGTAACAATAATTCCACCAAGGGAAGAATTTGTAGCCAAACTGACAACTTACCTGAGGCCAGAATGATATGTAAGAGTAGGAAAAGGAACCAGGAAGAACAGTCCAAAGAAGGAGGCCAGCACAGAGTTGCTGGTGGCCAAGAGAAATAGAGGGAAATGATCTTTTCCTTAGAGAACCTACATTCTCATTAAAAGACAGTAAACCAGTCACAGGTGCTACTGGAATCAAAATCAGCACAAGAACTTTAGATTATAGAAATAAGCAGCAACACAAGAATGATATTCAAGAAACACCACCAAAGAAGTAACAGGAAATGTGAGGAAAAATAAACCCACTTCACAAAGGGCTCACAGGACCACCCCAGCAGATCCATCAAGATGCCACTGGCCCCTGAAACACTATTAAAGGCTCCCTGAAATCTTATCCTCCACCACCAGCTCCCACAAATAGACCAAATCACTACCAAAGAATGCCAAGGTTATCCAGACAGAGTCAGGTCAAACAATTGTGTCATTTGTTTTTCAGAACTTCTAACACTTACCCCCACAATATAGAACTCAAAACCTAAGCTTTGATTGTGCTCGAAAAGTAATTACGTTGGGGCTGCTGTAGAGAGGAGCTATGTCCTGAATCTTCCTTTATTGGTTTTCTCAGTGCTCCCCAACTTCTAAAACATTGGAACAACAAGGTAGATTAAATTCCTTCCTCTCCTAATCTGCCATTTGTTTTCATCCCTTCCTACCCAAATCCATATATCCTTTACTCCCCATTAAGAACCAAAAACAGCAAAAGTAGAACAGAAAATGTTTTGGGGCCAGTTTCTCCCCTAGCCCAGATGACCTTCACCTGTCCTCCCTTTAGCACATGAAAGTCATCTTAATTAGCTCCTCCACAAAGTCTAGTATTTCCACCTGAAAGCCCCTAAAAAGTCCAAGGGAGCATGATCTTCTGATAAGCTAATACCAAAATAAAAATAATAATTAACATTTAGTGAATGTTTAGTAAATGTCAGGCATAGTTTTGTTCCTACTATGCACACATCAACCCTAAGAAGTAGTACTATTATTATGCCAACTGAGGCAGAAATAAATAACAAGATCAAATTCATACAACTAGTTAACAAAGGAGCCAAGACTGGAGATGAAGAGGTCTAGCTCCCAAGCCGTGCTCCTAAATGCTAGTGCACATCAATATAAACCCAGAATTACCTCCATCATTTATTCTCTTTGTCTGGAGTACAGTGTGACCTTTCAGATCAGTGATTTGCAGTCCTCATTCCATATATTTTCCTTTGTAGGGAGAGACACATGGTTGCCTGGGTTACTCACCCTTTCCCAGGAATGAAGACTGTTAGCAGAGGCATCATCAAAAACAGTTCAGGAAATATGTGCCCAAATGCCCAGTTCCTGACAGCTGGCCACATGAGAGAAGGAGAAGCTATGCTATACTTTTTTCTTTCTCAACAGCTCCTTCATTAATCCTTTTTAATTACAGGGATCAATATCCGAGTCTCTAAAAACATGAGTTTATATGGTGAAGAAAAGTCACCACAAAAAAAAATTCACTGATAAGCTGTTCGCTTAGAAAATTTTCCCGCCTAAGACTAATGTCTATCCCAGCAATGTCGATTAGAAACTGAAATCGAGCAAAAAATGAAAAATTTCATGAATTCAATAAAAGCAATGTAAGAAAAGTGCTAAGGCCCTAAGTTATGATGATCTGATGCAGGCAGATAAACTTTTTAATTAAAATTAAAATTTAACCAGAATGATAAGTACTTCAAAATGGAATGATTTCACATTCAAGGATTAAGAGAGAGCCCTCAGATATTTTTGCATAAACAACAACAAAACACTGAGCACTTGATTTTACACTGTTTCTTCTTAGAATTAGCTTGTGGTTAAATGATTACCTACAGTTTGCCATATATAGACTAGGACCTAATTTTCCTAGTTTTCTAATCATTCTTCAAGATCAAGTCCCAAATTTTCTTTTTCACAACTTACAATAAAATTTTGGTTCCTATTTTACCGTAATAATTTATATAGTCATTTTCTTTCCCTATATTTTATTGTGATCTCCATCCTTAAAATAGAAGCAGTGCAATAAATATTTGTTAAATTGAATTGAATTAAAATCAACAGGAAGGCTGGGTGTGGTGGCTCACGCCTGTAATCCCAGCACTTTGGGAAGCCAAAGCAGGCGGATCACCTGAGGTCAGGGGCTCAAGACCAGCCTGCTCAACATGCTGAAACCCTGTCTCTACAAAAATTTAAAAAATTAGCTGGGCATGATGGCAGGTGCCTATAATCCCAGCTACTCAGGAGGCTGAGGCGAGAGAATCACTTGAACCTGGGAGGTGGAGGTTGTAGTGAGGAGAGATCGCACCATTGCACTCCAGCCTGGGCAACAGAGCAAGACTCCATTTCAAAAAAAAAATCAACAGGAGACATATCACACTAGAAAGCCTTGTTGTCTATGCCTCAGTTATCAGTACCTTGGTAGGTATTGAATTGTAGGCAGATAATCTAGAATAAAAGAAAAAATAGATGTCTACAAGAATGGGATCTAGAACAAACATGAAGAGAATAAGCCAACGAGAGGTGGAATAAAGCCAAAGAAAGATAGAAACTTTTCACTTCAGTTGTTACCCAGAGTGTACTTCAGCCATGACATTGAAAGTCATTCACTTGCCAGAGCCTGTCAAGATTTCTCCAGCTCCTTCAGAATCAAGTCAGTGTTAATCTGATACCCCTGGCACTTTTCAGAGGGGACTTCTAGTTATGCTTGACCCTGCCAATAATTATAGCTGCCACACTTGCTAGTGCCAAACAGCATGCTAAGTGTTGTCCCTTCTATCTTCAAAATGCTAATGCTTCCTAATTTTCCCCCTCTATATCCAGATTAACATTTTGAGGAGAAAGGGTGTATTTTTGAAAAAAAGAATACAATAAAAAATTTCACATTTGATTTTACTCTATTTGTTCTCAGAATTAGTTCATAAATGATGGAGAAAATCCCTTAAATACTCAGCATTTACCACAAAGACTGAGTTGACATGTAAAAAAAAACTATTGTGCACCCCAAATGACTAACATGACATATAATTTTAACTGTCAATACCAAGTTGCCAGTCACCCCATGAACACATTATGTTACATGGTTAAATGAGAGCTCAAAAGAAAGTTTAATTTGGTTATAAAATAAACGACTGCTAATGTTCAAGATATATATTAGTTTTCTATTTCTGCTGTAACAAATCACCACAAACTCAGTGGCTAAATTAATACAAATTTATCTTGCAGTTCTAGAGATCAGTATTTCCAAATAGGTCTCACTAAGCAAACATCAAGGTGTCAATAGGGCTGTGTTTCTTTTGGAAGCTCTAAGAGAAAACTTGTTTTCTTATTTTTTATAGCTTCTAGAGAATGTCTACATTTCTTGACTCGTGGCTGCCTTCCAACTTCAAAGCCAGGGATAGCCAGTCAAGTCTTACATTGTATCATACTGAGACATACCCAACTACATCCCTCTCCCACAATCAGAAGATCCCTTGTGATTACATAGGGAACACCAGACAATCCACGATAATCTCCTTATTTTCAAGTCAGCTGATTAGCAACCTTAACATCATCTGCAAATCTAATCTCCCCTTGCCATGTAACAACGTATTCACTGGTTCTGGAGATTACTGTGTGGACAGCTGACTATCAATTAGCCTACCACAGTCTTTCCCCTGATCCCCAAAGATTCACATCCATTGTACATGCAAAAGTCCCCCAAATTTCCATCCCACTAAAGTATCAATTCTAAGTTCAAAATCTCATGTAAATCTTAATCAATTCAGAAGTCCCAAGAGCCACACATTAGAAAGATGGTGAAATAGGATTTTCCAGCCCTCATCCCCCTGACAGAAACATCAATTAGAACAACTATCAACATATAACAATACCATCACAAAAGCTAAAAAAAAACTAGATGAGAGATTACAGCACCTGGGTGTGGCACAGAACTAAGAAAAGGCATATTGAGAGAACAGTAAGGACAATTTGACATTACCCATCTCACCGTCCCCCAGAGCCAGGCAGCATAGCACGGAAAACAAAGGAAATAAAAATGAGCACTTGACTTTGTTTCAGACCTCAAAATTAACCCTGCCTCAGTAAAACCCAACACGAGGTACAACTCCACAGCCACAGATTCTAGGCTGGTAGCCACAGATTCTAGGCTGGTATCCACAGATTGAGCCTCCAAACCCATTCTAATGCCAAAGAGGATCTCACAGCTTCAGGCTCCAGGCAGGCCAATCAGACTTGGTCTTTGGGCTGCCCCCACTGTCAGGCCAACCCCAGTAGCCTCAAGCTCTGAACCAGTCTCAACATTAAACTGGCCCCCACAGACCCAGGCTCCAGACCCATCCCAGAAACAAGCAGCTGCAGCAGACATGGGCTCTCAACCACCCCCAGCACTGAGATGGCCCTCACTGTCCCAGGCTAGGCCTACCCTAGCACCAAGTTGGCAGCCTCTATCCACAGGGGCTACCCTAAAGCTGGGTCTAAGAGTGCCCATTCCATCACCAGGCCAGCGCCTATGGACTATGGCTCCAGGCTAGCCCCACAGACCCAATCAGTGAGTCCAGGCAGCAGGCCCGCCAAACTGCTAACCCAGAAACCAGAACAGCCTGTCTGAGGACTCCAGCAATAAGTCTTCCCACCAACCATGTCAGACAGCCTTCCTAGAATCTATGAACTGGCTGACTAGTGAAGAGCTTTCCCAGACAAAGCCAGTCTGCAAAGACTAGAATAAGTCCCTGCTTCTTTAAATGCACTGACTTTAACACAAGCAACAAGAAACACAAAAAGCAAAGGAGATATAACACCACCAAAAGAGCATAATAATCTCCCAATAGCTGACCCCAAAGAAATGAAAACATATAAACTTAATGATAAAGCATCCAAAACAATTGTTTTAATGAAGCTCAGAAAACCTCAAGAAAGTAGAGATAAATAATTCAATAAAATCAGGAAAACAATAAAAGATCAAAATTAGAAGTTTAACTCTTTTCCCATTTGCCCTGAGAATACTCACCAGCAGCACTTGCACCTGCAGTGTTTACCCTGAGATAACTTTGCCATGAAATATCTTGCTTTTTTATTATTTTCACATTGTTCCAGTATATAGGCTTTAGAAACAAATGACATCATTCTATTTATAGCATTCTGTTTTTAATAGTGGTATTTCCACTTACAAAATATAGTAATTCTCAATGCTGAAACTGTCAAACCCTAGAAAATGTAGCATTACTATGCAAATGTTAACATTGTTCTCGAACAGTTGTTGGCCAAATATTAATCTGATGAATCTGGTTTTTCCAAAATTGATGATTCTGATAATTTAAATAATTCTGATGTTACTTCTGTTTAGAAATAACTCCAAAAACAGTTTTTATATTTTATTTTCACATTGAAAATCAGTCAGATTTGCTTCAGCCTCAAAAAACATGTTTATGCACAATTAGATGAGTGCTGGCAGTGAGCTGCAGTTTTTTTGTAAATAGAAAGGAGATTAATGGAAAGTTTGAAATTATATGTAGAAAAAACACAAAAAAATTCTTGAGCTAAAAAACACAGTGCATGATATGATAAATGCAATGGACAGCATCGGCAACAGAATTATCAATTGAAAGAAAGGATCTGTGAACTCAAAGACAGGTGGTTTGAAAACATATAGTCAGAAAAGGAAAAAGAATAAAATAGAAAGAAGAAAGCTTACAGGATTTACGAGATGGCATCAGGAGTTTAAGAAGGAAGAAAAAAGAGACAAACAAGTAAAAAGCTTTTTTTTTAAATACTTTAGGTTCTGAGATACATGTGCAGAACATGCAGGTTTGTTACATTGGTATACATGTGCCATGGTGGTTTGCTGAACCCATCAACCTGTCATCTACATTAGGTATTTCTCCTAATACTATTCCTCCCCTAGGTGCTCACCCCCAGCAGGCCCCAGTGTTTGATATTCCCCTCCCTGTGTCCATGTGTTCTCATTGTTCAACTCCCACTAATGAGTGAGAACATGTAGTGTTTGGTTTTCTGTTCCTGTGTTAGTTTGCTGAGAATAATGATTTCCAGCTTCTTTAAAGAAATAGTAGCAGAAAACAATTCAATTCTGGAGAAACATATCCAGATACAGAAAGATCAACAGTCTTCAACTTGATCCAATCCAAATAAGACTACATCACGACATATTATAATAAAACTGTCAAAAATCAAATGCAAAAAACTCCTAAAACTAGTGAAAGAGCCAAATCACATATAAAGGAGTTCCAATAAAGTTAACAGAAGTTTTCTGAACAGAAGTCTTACAGACCAGGAGAGAATTAGATGATATTAAAAGTGCAAAAGTAATTTTAAAAAAAAAATGCCAGTGAAGAATATTGAACCCAGCAAACATTCCCTTCAAAAATAAAGGAGAGATAAAGACTTTACCAGACAAACAAAAGCTAAGGGAGTTCATCATCACCAGACCTGTCTTACAAGAAATGCTAGGGAGTTCTTCAAGCTGAAAGAAAAGGATGCTAATTAGTAACATAAAAACATCTGAAATATAAAACTCACTGGTAAAATGAAGTAAGTCAAATTTAGAATACTCTAATACTATAATGGTGGTGTGTGAATCACATATCTTTAGTATGAAGGTTAAAAGTCAAAACTATTTAAAAATAATAAAAGCTATAATAATTTGTTAAGGAATGCGCAATATAAAAAGATGCAAACTGTGCATCAAAAAATAAAATAAAATGTAGGCAGGGAGGTGCAGTAAATGTGTAAAGTTTTTCTTCTGAGATCAAAGTTAAGTTGTTATCAGCTTAAAATAGCCTGTTATAAATGTTTTATGTAAGCCTTGTGGTAACTACAAAAAAGAAATCTATAATAGATACATAAAAAATAAAAGGAAAGGAATCAAAGCATACCACCAGAGGAAATCACCTAAGCACAAAGGAAGACAACAAGAGAGGAGGAAAGGAATAAATGATGTACAAAACAACCATTAAACAATTAACATAATGCCTGCAGTAAGTTCTTACTTATCAATAATTACCTTGCAAGCAAATGGATTAAATCCTGCTATTAAAAGACATAAAGTGGATGAATGTATTTAAAAAATAAAAAGCAAGACCCAGATACATGCTACCTGTAAGAGACTCACTTCGCTTTTAAGAACACATGAAGACTGAAAGTGAAGGGATTAAAAAAAATTCCTTGAAAATGGAAAACAAAATAGAGCAGGGTAGCTATACATCAAATAAAATATTACTTTAAGTCAAAAACTGTAAAATAAGACAAAATACATTATGTAATGATAAAGGGGTAAATTTATCAAGAAGATATAACAATTATAAATATAAATACACCTTACATCAGTACATCTAAATATATAAACCAAATATTAATATATATAAAAGAAGCGATAGACTGCAATACAATACAATAGCAGTAGGAAACCTTAATACTCTACTTTCAGCAATGAACAGATCACCCAGACAGAAAATCAATAAGGAAACATTTAATTTAAACTACACTTTAGATCAAATGGACCTAACAGATATAGAAAGAACATTTCATCCAACAGCAGCAGCATACTCATTCTTCTCAAGCACACATGGAACATACTCCAGAATACATCAGATGTTAGACCATTAAAAAAGTCTTAACAAATTTAAAAATAATGAAATCATATCAAGTACCTTTTCTAACCACAATGGTATTGCCATGGTTTAAATGTATATGTCCTTCCAAGATTCTTATGTTGGAACCTAATATATAATGTGATATTATTAAGAGGTGGGCCCTTTGGAAAGTCATGAGTGATCCACTCTCATGAATGAGATTAATGCTCTCATAAAAGAGATTGAAGGAAGCACCCTAGAGTCTTTTGCCCTTCTACCATGTGAGGATACAGCATTCATCCCTTCCACCATGTGAAGACACAAAGAAGGTGCCATCTATGAGGAATGGCCCTCACCAGACACTGAATCTGCTAGCACCTTGATCTTGGACTTCTTAGCCTCCATGATTGTGAGAAATAAAAAATTACCCAATTCAAGATATTTTGTTATAGTAGCCAGAAGAGATTAAAACAGATATGAAACTAGAAACCAGTAACAGAAGAATTCCACAAAATTTGCAAATACATAAAATTAACATGCTCATGAACGACCAATTGGTCAAAAACAAAATTAAAAGGGAAATTAGAAGACATCTTGAGACAAATAAAAATGGACACAACATACCAAAACTTAAAAGATACAGCAAAAGCAGATCTCAGAGGTAAGTTTATAGCAACAAATGCCTACATTTAAAAAAAGAAGATCTCAAACAAATAACCTAAAGTTACAACTAAATGAATTACAAAAAGAAAAACAAAGTAAGACCAAAGTTAGTTGAAGGAATGAAATACTAAAGAACCTAGCAGAAATAAGAGAGAGAGAGACTAAAAAATAACAGAAAATATAAATGAAACAGAGAGTAGTTTTCTAATGAAGATAAACAAAATTGACATACCTTTAGCTAAGAAATCTAAGAAAAAAGAAGACAAATAAATAAAAGCAGAAATGAAAGATGAGACATTATAACTGATACAACAGAAATACAAAAAATCATGAGACTACTATGAAAAATTATATGCCAACAAATTAGATAAACTTAGAAGAAATGAGTAGATTCCTAGACACACACAACATACCAAGACTAAATCATGAAAAAAAAATTTAAAAATCTGAACAAATAACTTGTAAGGAAATTGAGTCACTAATAAAAAGTCCTTCATCAAAGAAAAGTCCAAGGCCTGATGGCTGCACCGCTAAATTCTATTTAAATAACTAATACCAATTCTTCTCAAACTCTTCCAAAAAAATGAAGTGAGAAAAAATTCCAAATTTATCTTATATTGCCAGTATTAATATGACATCAAAGCCAAATAAGGATACTACAAGGAAGTTACAAGCTAATATTCCTTATAGACAGAAATGCAATAATCCTCAACAAAATACAAGCAAACCAAACTCACCAGCATATTAAAAGTATCATTCACCATGATCAAATAGGATTTATCCCAAGGATGCAAGAATGGCTCAACATACACAAATCTATAAATGTGATACACCATATAAACAGAATAAAGGCCAAAATCCATATGATCATTTTAATATATGCAGAAAAAGCATTTGACAAAATTCAACATGATTTCATGATTAAAACTCTCAACAAATGTATGGAAGAAATGTATCTCAACACAATAAAGCTCAGATATAACAAATCTTCAGCTAACATTATACTCAACAGTAAAAAGTTGAAAGCTTTTCCTCTAAGATAAGGAAAAAGACAAGGATGCTCAATACTGCAATTAGGCAAGAGAAAGAAATAAAAGGCATCAAAATTGAAAAGGAAAAGGTTAATTTATCCCTGTGTACAGCTGACATCATCTTATATCTGGAAAACTCTGAAGATACCACCAAAAATTTGTCAGAACTAGTAAATGATTTCAGTGAAGTTTCAGGATACAAAATCAACATACAAAAAAAAACAGTAGTGTTTCTATATATTAACAATGAACTAGACAGGTGTGGTGGCTTATGCCTGTAATCCCAGCACTTTGGGAGCTCAAGGTGAGTGGATCACTTGAGGTGAGGAGTTCGAGA
Source organism: Cacajao melanocephalus (assembly GCA_963573385.1). Classification (NCBI taxonomy): domain Eukaryota; kingdom Metazoa; phylum Chordata; class Mammalia; order Primates; family Pitheciidae; genus Cacajao; species Cacajao melanocephalus. The sequence continues at coordinate 2,101 of CAUYLG010060362.1, read as the reverse complement.
CTGGCCTGGTCAACATGTCGAAACCCTGTCTCTACTAAAAATCAAAAAAAAAATTAGCAGGGCATGGTAAAGGATGCTGTTAATCCCAGTTACTTGGGAGGCTGATGCAGGAGAATAATTTGAACCCAGGAAGCAGAGGTTGCAGTGAGCCAAGATCACACCACTGCACTCCAGCCTAGGTGAAAGAGTGAGATTCCGTCTCAAGAAAAAAAAAAAAAAAAAGAACTATCTGAAAAAGAAATCACGAAAACAACTTCATTTAAAATGGCTAGGAAAAAATAAAATACTTAAATACAAATTTAATCAAGAAGGTGAAAGATTTGTGCACTGAAACTATAAAACACTGATGGAAGAAACGAAGAAGACACAAATAATTGAAAAGATAACCTGTGTTCATGGATTCAAAGAATTAATATTGTTAAAATGTCCAAACTATCCAAAATGATCTACAGATTTACTGCAACCCTTATTGAAATTCCAATGACATTTTTCTTTATTCATTCATCCATTGATGACCATTAATTAGCTTGATCTCACATCTTGGCTATTATGAATAATACTGCAAAGAACATAAGAATATAAAAGAATGCATAAAGAAAATATTATATATGTGTATATGCACACACATATATATGTGTATATATACATGTGTGTATATATATATATATATATATATGTATATACATATAGACACACACACACACACAAAATGTAATACTATTCCACCTCAAAGAAGAAAATCCTGTTATTTGAGACAACATGGATCAACCTGGAAGACATTATGTAAAGTGAAATAAGCCAGTAACAGAAAGGCAAATATCACATGATCTCACTTATATGTGGTATCTTAAAAAGTTTAACTTATAGGAGCAGAAAGTAGAATGGTGGTTACAAGGGTCTGAGGATGGGGGATAGTTGATGGGGAGATGTTGGTCAAAAGATACCAAAATTCAATTAGATGGCACAATGTGTTCAAGAGATCTATGGTACAACATAGTGACTGTAATAATAATATATTGTATTCTTTAAAATTTCAAATAGATTTTAAGTGTTCTCACCACAAAAAAATTATAAGTACATGAGGTAATGAATATGTTAATTAGCTCAATTCAGCCATTCCACAATGCATATATATTTCAAAACATTGTGTTATACATAATAAATGTGTATGATTTTTGTCAACTTAAAAATAATTAAATTCTAAGTAACAAAAATGTAAAACAACAACAAAATTCTCAAATCGCATCATCCAAATCATCTACAACAGGTATGAGAAAGGTGCTGAGTATAATCCATTCTGAGGCACACCCTGAAACAAGCTATCTGCTCTCAAAAATACAATGCTAAGGAAGATAAGGGTGATAATTCTAAATATTCTCATGCAAAAAGGGAGAAAATAGAAGAAAAAAAAAAAACCATTTGCCATATCCAAGCAATTTTAAAATCCAACCAGGTGAACACCATTTGGTTTCAAGGTCTAGAAATAATTTTCTGTAATTCTTGGCTCCACTGTCTGAAATCAGCTACATGCTCTGGGCTCCGAGTTCTGCCCTCTGAATTAACCTTATTTTTTCATGAAAGACAGCTTCACAGAAAGATGTTTACAGATAAGTGAGCCTGTTTTTCGCTTTTAGAATTTTGGGACTCCAACATCTTCTTTCACTTTATTCTGTCACTGGTATTTTCAGGCCCCACCAGCAGCAATTTTACCGGCATAATATTCCTAAGAACCTTATAGATCTTCCATGCATGCCATGGGGCTTCACTCCATTAAACAAAAAAGGCTCCTCCATAGATATTTCTTGGATAATTCCATCTCTATTTGTGACCTCTGCTGAAATGGTTGAGGGGACCTATGAGCCATATGTTCTTCAAAGAGCCTCCTCAATTTAACTGAATACTCTGACCTTTTTTTTTTTTTTTTTTTGAAAGAAAGAAAAAGAGAGGAAAGAAAGTGAGAGTGAAAGAAAGAAAGAAAAAGAATGTATGAGAGAAAGAAAGAGGAAGAAAAAGAGAGAGAGAGAACAGGATTCTTGTTCTACTGCCCAGGCTAGAATGCAGTCTAAAAATGGGTATTAAAAACCTCTATTATGCCAATAAT